>CM067369.1:81285885-81318385 GCA_034401795.1 Chaetoderma sp. LZ-2023a | reverse complement strand
CAAAAGGTGATTTAGTAATTTTTGAAGGCTATATAGGCCTATGCAGCTGATGGTATGCGTCAGCCCTTACGTGTAAACCCGGTCGTGCGTAAATTGGGATTTACTGAACTTACGCATCGGCGGTCCCGAGAACTAGCCACATAGCGAGGGTATGAGCATGATCCATCTAGCCAGTATATACGATATCTATGGAAAAGACCGTCAGTAAAGTGTATGAATTGTATATCCTTGCTCAAGGCGAGTTGGATATAGTGAAACTAATTTGATGGGCGTTTCTTTCTGCCATTGCTGCGGTGAAATTAGTTTCACAATATTCAATAGCATAAGCATATCTGTATAATTACGCTGAAATTGGGGATTCTGTGGATATGACGCGATCGTGTGCGGCAAACCAGCTGGCCAATAGAATCAAGTCTATCATGTCTATATTGTAAATTCAGGCCTATGGCGGATATCTCCCAGAGCCAGCTTGGATTTGCATATTGCTTTCAACACATGACGCTATGGCATAATACAAAAATGTGATTCAAAAGGTAACAAGAATTGCTTTAATTGTTGAATGATAATCAGTTCCCTATGATGGTCACACAGAGTTCTCAGACGGCACACGTAAAAAGGGTTAGATAGCCATGGTTAGCACTCTGACTTAATGCAAATATTCACAGCTATTGGTCTTAAAATTATAGTAATATCTTTAATGCATGCAAACATTTACGCTCACAGACCACAATGCAATCAGACAATCCCATTGAGGCTACTCGCTATCTATGTTGACTGACTGGCAACACTGTCCCGATATATATGACTTATTTAATTAAGTAGAATTTGTCTCAGACAGACAATCGGATTAAGCCGGTGACTATCAATCTCTATGGCGCAAACATATACTCGTGATATGTGGACATTGCTAGTAGGCATGTCATGGAAAGATAATCGGATTAAGGGATTGCACCGGTGTAAATAAGACACCACGCTGTTCCATTATGGAGAACACTGCAAATAATAAATACGGATTTTTTATTATTGCCTGTCTTGTTATTGATTTTATTCCGAAAGAAAGGGAAAGTTGAGAGCGATATCAAAGTCCACCGTCGGCTGTATATACCGGGATGGTGTGTAGGAAAAGTATTTTTCGTCTTTTAACATTCAACCTGAACAGAAATCTAGTGAAAGAGCGGTTGCTCTCTCAAGTCAGAGTTTGCGTTAGAAATGAGCGGAATATCTGTAAAGATAGTTAGTTAAGATTCGTTTATATTAAATGCACATATTTTGGCCATATTGCCTGTAAATTCATTACTCATCTAGGCATAATAAAAGTATTAACCAGCCTTCTTGTTTGAGTGATCTTCAGTAGAAAGTAATAGTAAGAGAAGGAACCAATCAACCATTCCCGTTTCAGAGAATCTTGACACATCAGCGGTAGGGCCATCAACTCTGGAAACAGTCAATCTAGACGACCCGTGTATGATTGACGGAGAGGCGAGTTGCATTTTAACCCTTTAATGTTTAAACTTGGTCATGAAAATCAGAGTGGTTGGAAATTGAATGTCCATTTGCAGGCTAAGAAAAGATTCTTCTTGAAAATGTATCACCGGAATGACTGGCTCTGTTATCGAGTCAGTCATTCCTGTGATAAAAGTTTTAAAATGGTCTTCGCTTAGACTGCAAATGGATATTCCCAAAGACCATTTGCAGGTCAAGTGAAGACTATTTTTGAACATTTACCACTGGAATCACTGGCTCGGTTATCGAGCCAGCTATTCCGGCGGTAAATTAAAAATAAAGTCTTCTTTTGGCCTGCAAATGGACATTCCCCGGGACCACTAGAGAGGCCGGTTTTGGCCGGATCCGCCGTGAAAGGGTTAAAGAAGTCCAGAAACGTCAGCTTGACAAATAACGTGTTAAAGTTACTATTTTACGTGGCGATATGCTTTTGCTTATTTAAATGCCACATATTTATGTAGAATTTAATATGTTACCTGCTAATTACATATGCTGCCTACATTAGGTGATATTTAATTAATACATATGGGCTAGCCCATGAAAAGTCTCCAAATACTCATCACGATCGATCCTGTGCTGACGGTTGTCATCTTGCAATGCGGCCTTCCAATTAAAAATCGAGGGTGACACCCAACCACATATTTTTCACGTACAAGTGTGATTGATCTATCATTAACAAAAATGGCTTTAGAGGTGCAAAAATCCATTTTAGTTACTGTACCAAAAGGGTTTTTCTCCTCTGCGTATTTCATGTAGCACCCATTCTGTCGAACGTGCTCCAGGAGCCTGATCTGAACGAGAGGCGCTCTTCAAAGCTTGCTGATAGAATTCTCTTTTTACCTTTGATAAGTATATTGCCCAATAAACATTGCACTTGAAGCTATGCCATAGAGAAGCGATAACAATCTTGTATGTATGTCTAGAGCTTTCGACATGACGCCAATTGACACGACTCAAGTACCTGACCTCATAAGCAAATACTTCTTAATGGCGTACGACCGTTCAGCAAGTGCCACTGGCCCATCACGAACGTGTCTGAATGTCTTTGATGCATTTGAAATTTAGAAACATTCTGCAAAATATTTTGAAAATCATTTGACCGTGTAATAGTCAAACTTGTTTCCAAATTTTCAACAGCTTACTTGCATAGCTATATTGAAATTGGGATTCTTATAGTTAAGAAGTCACAGTGTAAAATATCGATTCCACACACGCCCAAAGTGGGCGGAGCTTAGCGAGAAATGAGCGGCGAATAGCTATAAATGGAACGATCTATTAATTGGCAATCCAAAAGCCTGGCTTAATAATGTTGTTATTGAAAATCTTTATCTGAGGTTGCTTGGTGGTCGTTAATAACGAAAGGGCTGGCGATTGCTCTTATCAAGTTATGGATTAATTTTAATACAATGGGGTTTATTCCAGACGTAAAAGCAAAATACAATGGGTTTTATTCCAGACGTAAAGGCGATAGACTCGGTCATGAAGTGTGTGCGGCTTTGCCACCATATTGTAACGTCACTGGATGCGGAACAATCCTTTCCCATTTGATGCAGGCAGGCTAAGTCCATTCGGGAAAATGATAAAAACCGGCATACGGGTTTTATGCGGTGGAAGAGACATAATGTACTCCTACAAGGACAATGACGACAAGGACAATGCCGATATCGCTAAAACTACATGTATGAAAGACACAATAACTCAAGTTGTAGCTTAATGGGTGACCGGCATAGCACATGTGAACATAGAGTGATCCGATCTGCCACTCAAGTATCTGTCGTCATAAACAAATCCATCACTTGTTAGCTGGCGCCATCATCAAAATGACGCAGGTACATCAGGAAAATGCAAAAGATCTGTCACGAAAATGTCTGCATTGTATGTCCTTGGTGAATTTACAATTTTGTAAACGTTATGTTGAACATCTTGAGACTAATTCGTTCAAAATATTCTCCGACTTCCCTGCACACATACCTTGTATTGAGCTTGGGATTCATGGTTAGAATGTGTTAAAATCGATTCAAGTCATCCGAGAGAACTGGAATGCCAGAAATCAAATCAGTATCAACATATTATCGAGCAATCTCGAAGCAATGTCGAAGCTGATGCCAAAGGTTGTGCACATGGTTGTTTGAGAAAATTACCAAACACCAATTTAAGCGGTGTCATACTGAGCAATATGCCAAAGCGATACAGCAATGTATGCGAACATAGTACCATGCCAGAATCTTACCTATGTGTAGTTCGGATCGACCGGTCCGGTACCGGCCGTACCAGCTAAGCTGGTACGCGCCGCCCGTCCTGGATTTGTTCCCTGAACACGACCCCCGCCCCTGGGTAGAGCTATAAACGTATATGAGCCTATGAGAGAGATCGCGTTGTAGAAACGACTAAGTTCTTTAAAACGCATAGTGCGCATGCACACGCTTAATAATATTTTTAACAGAGCGCGTAATTTACGACCAAGATAGGATGACGCTTTTAGTGTACCGAGAAGGTACAATGCAATCCTTTTTAATAACTTGTTCCCGCTGAATCTGGCATGAATCAAGACCAGAATTCGACGGGCTTTCCAAATCTGTAAACCATTTCAGAATCTGTTAAGAAATGGCTGAATTATCTACGGAAAACCCCTTTTGATTATCTACAAGGTCTGCCGTGACGTCATAACCACGTGTACGCAGAACTTCTAGAATGATCTAGTACATTCTACTGCGTTATTATTAGCTACGCGTTGATTTCCTGTTGCTCGACCGATGATTGGTTGGAACCTGCGCCTGTGACGTCACGAGCAGTATAAAGGGAGACGAAATCCAGAGCCGAGAGCATCCTCGGCCAGGGGTAGATTAGGTTGGACCTGTGTCAGCTACAATCAGCAAGACAGGCATTACGCAGATCATTTCGGTCTCTGTCGGTTTCTCTCCCGTAGCCAGCAGTAATCCAACCCACCGCGCTAAAGCAATTTTGTATCTCCCGTTAGTGCGGGAGCATTTTTGGAACTTTTGAATATTGTTCACGAATATATCAAGAACTAACTCGGAACACGAATTTGCGGTGAGGCCTTTCCTGGCCAAAACATGTGATTCTACAGATGTAGAGGCAGCGATGTTTTTTGGTGGATGGCTCGCCGGATCTGGCGGCCACGCCAAAAAGTGGTTATTCAGCCAATCTCCGCACTGATGTCGTGCAGGTTTATCTAAACATTTTGACCTCAGCAAAGTAAACTTTGCCCGGTAAGTCTTCAGAGCTGACTGACGTACCCCGCACCGTTAAGCTAAGCTATGACTGTAACTTCATCCGCATTTAACAACCCCCGCTCATGATTGGGTTGTTGACAACTTCCATCCGTACCATCGGTGCACGGGAACTTTCGTCATAGCAGTAATGTTATTGTATCTCTTGCTGACTACTCGTTAGACATTCTATATTGTGATTACAGTCCTGAGTTCGATCCGCTCCCGTCATGGGCTGCTTGTGGGAATCCTGTTTGCGGAAACCAGCATACGGGAACCTTCCAGCTTCCAGGGAATGCATCAACTCACGTCAAACCAAGGGTGACGTATCAATTTCAGTAACACGATAGTCCAGGCTTAAGAATGGCTACCGATTATTCAAGTAACTATAATTCACATTTTAATTATCCCGTTAATTACATCTTTGATAATTATATCGTATCTGTATAAACAGTCCCGATGACTAAAAGGCACCGTAACTGTCTTAGGACCGCTGATTATAATTTCTATATCTGTTTATAGTTATTCTTATTTTCTGTGACGTGTTTTCGCTAACCGCACCGTAGTAGGTTCCTCAACATGTACTATATATATTATTCTGATCATTTCACATTGTATCGATTGTTCTGGTTAGTTTATATATGGCAAGTGGCCATCAGTTTATATGTTTCGTTTATTTGTAGAAAACTATAGGACTGCAGTGCACGTAGGAAACACTTATACAGCAACATTTATATATGCAGCACTTTCTCCCGCTACCAACAATTTTTCACTGAGGTCGCTGTCCGTGCTATAACTCTGTTTAGCCTGGCATGCTACCGACTAAAAACCTTCTCTATTCAGCTCGATAGGATAGGTTTAATATGATTAGAGACAATCTCTTCGTTAGGAGACACGTAGTGTATGCCTCTTTTCCGGTAGTTGCGATAATTTAGCCCCGCACTCTGGCAAGGTTGTGTAGGATTGGCCAACATACCTAAAGGGCCTCATATTTCTAAGTTATTGTCTCTCTTCATGTTCTACTAAGCCTTAATGGCTTCTTAATTGCTTGGATGTCCCTATCCGCACCATGGACTGATCCGACCCTGGGAAACTATTGGGGTTTCCGAGTGGTGATGGCCAGGGTGTGGTGTCATACACATTCCCCGGTATCTTCGGATACTCAGTAGCCTTTGCCATTGTAGGAAAGCACTGCGAAAACATATCTTAATTATTATTATTTTTAATCTGCTGAACAATCCTCCCGCACTGCAGTGGATAACTGGGCAACTTGTGTTTAAACCTCACGCCAAGTTAAAAAGTTAGTTCCGTAGGACCTGGTGACGGGCGAGATGCGCATCCCCACCGAATTCTGTAAGAATGTCTGGGCATGATATTCAAATCTGACACGCCCTCACGGGAAGGACATTCATGGTGGGTATTCGTCTCTCTTACCCCCACCATAACAATACATCAGTTGTCTAAAAATGCTTTTGTGAAAAGTAACCAATGTCCTGTGACGTTTTATGTGGTTACGGAGCGAGATATCCGGATTCTTACCCAGTTCGGAGGTCTTTCAAAGTGACATGTATGCACGCTGTCTTCAGTATTGATGTCTTAGGGCATCCATTCTCAATGACAGCCGTATCTGAAAAGCTAGGTAGACGCCAGCCATTTGCGGCCTAAAATAGTTCTTGTCTCTAAAAAGTAAATGCGATGTTAGGCTTAGATGAAGGCCCGCATAAATAAAAGCGGCAACTACTAATTCAGCATACTGAGAATTACATAAGACGGTGACATGGGAATCCTTTGGGAATCACTCGTCCTGTCTTCACGTAAAGCAGCACGCAACCGTATAGTCATAATCTCCCTATGTATGGTCTTTTCTTTACAGCATTTTGGTTAAATATTAGAGTGGGCCCCT
The DNA here is from genome assembly GCA_034401795.1 of Chaetoderma sp. LZ-2023a. Classification (NCBI taxonomy): domain Eukaryota; kingdom Metazoa; phylum Mollusca; class Caudofoveata; order Chaetodermatida; family Chaetodermatidae; genus Chaetoderma; species Chaetoderma sp. LZ-2023a. The sequence goes on along the minus strand of CM067369.1, from coordinate 81,311,749 downwards.
TTCGGCCACTACACTTCTCCCGCTTTAAGTGGTGCCGACATTTTCCTGTGATGGAGGCCTGTGCGAAGCACTTGCCTCTCGCAAGGATTCAGTGACGATGGTCCACGCGAGGATAATACTCCTCACCCAAACTAGCACTAGGAGTAGTGCCCACATGAGGCACATGATTTTCCGACACTACAAAGATAATTTTCTTTCCTTTCAGCTTAGAGGTATAATAGCTTATATTAAGTTAATTAGTTAAATCCCATGTACGGGAGCCTCCCTTACGGGGACACCTCTGCGGACCTACGAGTCTGTGTGGTACCTCCGGGTTTAGAAGTTCATCAGGCTGTCTCTATGTCTTGTATTTTCGTATGCTCATTATATTTATCTAGCATACTTGATGGTCTGTTTAGGTAAAAATATTGTATAGACTTATGTTAATTAGGTCACCAAATCAAATCTTGTAAGTCCATAGATCACGAAATTGCTATGGACAGGCATACTGGTGACATAAACTCTTGGGATTAGACTGCTGTGTTTAATGTTCGCAACGATGGTCGCATGGCCCCCACCAGAACGATTGAGTTCCACCGGCCAGAGGAGCCGGTCTTTGTTACCCGTAGGGCAGTATCGTACAGGATCCGTCACCCCGAGACCGGAAGCTAACCAGCGTCATCATTAGTCATGCACTTGCGGCGCAGCGAGTCAACACCAGACACTCGAACGGCCCAACACTACCCCGCGAGCTACAGATGTATTGGTAATTAATTTGATATCAGAGTATGAAAAGTCATGACCACCCATGATGAAGCAGGGAAACAGCAACATCCGTTTGGTGGTTTAGGTTTGTGAAGGTGTACAGAGTAACTTAATAAAAATCTATTAAAATCTACCAATAGGAAAGTGGACAAATTAGGTAAAATCCAATCCAAATCTAATATGGTGGATATGTTCACGTTTTCAGCCGAATTTAATAGAAACTGAGCATCAAATACAAATTAAATGTATTATTCATGAATAGGAAACTGCCTATGAAATCCAGACCAAGATCTGGTAGTAAGCCACGGGGCTGTGAGAATTTTTAGGAAGATGCAGTTGGAGAGAGACATTTTGGTGTAACAAAGAATTATGCAGCGGCCACTTTCATACTGAATAAGCTATAGCGCAAGGATGCAAGTGAATTTGTATGTTTTGCACTAAACAGAATGTCATATCCTGGCATCCCAAGTATTCGATGGTGTCACGCATGTGGCCAGGTAAATTAAATGCATATGCACAGGAGTTCATGAAAGAATCGCATTCAATACGCTTTTGAAAGACCAAATTACTTTCAATATCAAAGATGTGTGAAATGGTATCGCAACATGTGAGTGCATGGATGAAGAGTAACTGAGAACACAACTCACTACCCAACAGTAGTTTCATGCAGATTGTTTCACACACTAGAATATGAGCTTTCAACTGATTGTCTGACGACAGTTTACGTCATTGTTATCCGTTTGTGCATAACTGAGGAGAAGAATTAGTAAATCGGCGTCGCCCCTATCAAAGTTGGGGACTGACGATGTGAGACACCTGTTGCTTCCTTGACAATATCTACATCAGCATCACCTGGGTACCCACTTAATCACAATTTATCACTTATGACATTAATCAATCCTTGTTTGTTGCAATCACTTGAAAGAAATTCATCAGGTTCCCCAGAAAATTGTATTTGTAGTGATTTTCACATCTGGATATGCTTTCGCCTGGCGTCGCTGGTGTGCATTGTCTTTAATGGATGACACTTCACCATACCCATCGATTTGCTAAACCATAATGATGAAGAATAAAGTCTGTATATGACTGGGTTATTGCGCCATGTGTGTCTCCTCTTTCCCAGGATAAACGATGCAAAACGGTGCCTCCATCTAGAACATAATGCTCCGTTTTGGAATAGCATTTGTAATGGCTTCGTTAGACAAGTTACTAGAATGGTTATTAATAGCATGAGCTAAGATGTTTCTTCTCTCGAAAACAGAAGGTGGAAATTGACTTGGTTCGTAGCGCATTACAGTCTCAAGTGAAAACTCTCATGTTCGGTATTCAACTGGAAGCCTCTGAAACAACAGGGCAGGGTCAATGCTTCTGCCAGTATAAATTTGACAGCAGATTCCTCTCCAAGTCTTTTAGCTTTGTCTTTCCGTCTGAATGTGTATGTTTATACAAGGTGGCCCTTAATTTCGTTGATGACTTTGTCTCCAACAGACTCTAATTCACAATCATTTACGTTGTCCTTTGCGGCAACACTGCTTAGAATACTTCTTACAGCAAGATCTGTAGAGAACTGTGTGCACCCGTTTTGAATTTCTTTTCGCTAGTTCAGACAAATCTATCACTTGATTCTTGATGCCGTGGATTCTTTGTGCTGATCAGTTGTAATGCAAGCTCTGTTGGTAAATTCGTGCATAGCATTGTAGCATTCCGCAGACATGGTGAAGACATTGTCCATAGTGCACGTTGCTGTTGTGCCATCCATCTTCCTCTAGGCAGGCCGTCAGTCTCAGTAAGAGATCGCATCAATGTTGACTCTATCACTAAGTCAGACCCAAGCCCTTCCCAGAACTAATCACTTCGTCGAATAACATGGAACCCTGCTAAAATTTCTTCAAAACAGAAGGATGTTTGATGTCAAGTTCGTTCACACTTTGTATTTAGAGCTATGGAGATTTCAGGTAGTTACACTGCCAAGCTGCAGCAACCATTGGCAGGCAATAAGATTTCGGCTATCTGCCATTGATTTAGTTGTGAATGCAAAAAAATCATATTTCGGCCTATCTGACTTTATGGGCTATAAAAAATAATCATGAATATAAGCCAGCAGTCCATTTCAGCGGTCGACTACAGTTGACCTATAGTTTGAGCAAAACCATCTCTAGCGACATCTGTCACTTGACAGATCCCCCACGCTAATGTTTCTTCTCTTAGCCACGTGCCCTCCAGTGCTCTTACCGCGCACAGACATGTTTTCATTCTACTTGAATGCATTATTTGTCTACGCCATACAATGCGATACCATGTTTCATCGGCAAATTTGTTCACACGATTTTGCTTGACAGATTTTATCCATTGTTTTCCTGGCAACAAATCATGACTAATTTGTATGTCTTCTAGCAATTTTGTCAATATATAGTTTGTCAGGGTCTGTTAATGCTTTTTCTCTAAACAGCGTACTGCCACATACATAAATATAGACAGGAAGGACATACACTATGATAGGAAACCAAGTAAAGCCATTTGTCTGCGCAATGTGTCAGATGAAGGCTCTAATAATAAATCGGATATTTTGTGGTCAAAAATGTAATTTGAATGACTCACATCAAAATGCAAACAAATAGGTAATACTGCCTTTCCTAATGTTTTTTACATATCACCCTTATCCAAAATGGAATAAATGGCATCAACGCCGAAATAATGTCAAACGGTATACCACATATCTCTTTGTAAGAGACCTTGCGCAAACGTCCTTCTCTGAATCCCTCGCATAGGAGTGGAAAAAGAAAGACTTCAATCTATACGTGTTCCTGAATAGACAGAGCTTGGCCCTTGACTTATCATGCACCTTAAAAACCGTTGATGTGAGTAGCCTACCATTCCTTGTATCCCTTGCTAAGATGCTGCCGTACTATTATATCCAATCTACGAACTGAGAAATAAAACTTGTATAAATATTCGGCTGACATCTTAGAATTCTGTAGATCATGTGACATATATTTTATTTGAGAATCTGCTGGCATATTATTATAATAAGCCACGGCATATATCATAATTCGTATAATCGTGAAATTAGGTCATATATACGACCTTTGTGTGACATCTAGTAAGGGATAGTTAGCATTTAAGGAAAATGAAATGGTGGTGGGTGGAATTGGCGAATCCAGTTTCTCAGTCAATCACATGACGTCGTAATCAACTACGTCACATGTAGGCTGGCGTCATAATCAATTACTTCGTGAACGACACGATTTAGTCTGTCTTAAACTCTTAATAGTCCGCCAAGTTGTACGAATTGTATGTCTTTACTATTTAATAAACATTCTATTGCAAATTATTACTCAATCTAAATAGCCATGATCCCAATATCAAACTTAAGGCAGATATCAGTGATAGCTCAGTTGACTTCTTAGACCTAATGGTCTACAAAGGTAGTAAATTCAATGCATCCAGTTATTTAGATCATAACGTTTATTTCAAGTCCACAGATTCACACCAGCTACTCCACAAGAAATCTTTTCACCCTCCACACACTTTCGAAGGACTAGTAAAATCAAATCACAAATCAGTCGATTTCATAGGAACCAACCAGTCCCTAGGAGGGGACACTCCAGGAAATGTGGAAAAACTATGTGTAAATTATACAAATTTCTCCCCAACCAAGATAGCTTTACTAGCTTTCAAACAAAAGACAAGTTCCAAATTCAATCATGTCTGGATTGCGACACAGAAAATATAATTTACTTACTATCATGCAGGCTGTGTCAAAGAAAATATGTAGGGCAAACAAAAGGTTCATTCAGAGTACGTGCCACTAGGTATATATCCGACATAAATCTGAATGAGGACACTAGTGTAACTGAGCATTTGAATCTGCCAGACCATCTTATCCACCGAGATTTGATACAGAAGAAGAAACGGAAAATGCCGACTTCTCAGAGAATCATTCTGGATTAAATGTTTGCAGGCAAAATGGCCGTGTCGCCTAAATGTAGACTCAGGCCTATCATATACAAGGGGATAATCCCTTTTGTCCTAACATACACTAGGAAAAATGTTGACGTTGCGAACATTTACAAAGAGGAATACAATACATTACAAACCAAATTACGTGAATCCTTTTGGTCCAGACCCGTTATTGCCTTTAAGAAAAGCTCTAATGTCCGCAGCCTCCTAGTGAAAGCAAAGCTATGTAAAGATCAATAATTAAAATACAGTGGAACCTGTCTATAGTGACCACTTTGAGCACAGTCAAAGAGAAGTCGCTAAAGAAATCTGTTCATTTAGTATTGTTAATTAATACAACTGGTGGCTTTTGAGACTACAGAGTGGTGGCCCTTCAAGACACGTGGTTGTACAACCGCTCATCTTCGGGATCCACCACACTCTGGTCCCACAGACTGGTGACGGCTATGGACAAAGCTGGACTGTAGACAGAAGAAAACTATTGTGCTGCGCTAAATATAAACTATATAACATACAATATATTAGAACAAAGCTAATATAAGCGATGATTGAGACAAAATCAACAAACTCTCAAGTAATAATATAAACAAGAAATTTTCACTTTTGAAAAACTGAGCCAGTGCATTAACAATATTATTATTATTATTATTATTATTATTATTATTATTATTATTATTATTATGCTGCTGCTGCTGCTGCTGCTGCTGCTGCTGCTGCTGCTGCTGAAGCTGAAGCTGCTTTTTTTTAGTAACACGATCAAAGGATCATGTGGAAATCATTTCTACCCAAAAATATTTTACTGACAAAGTACGCAAAACTGCAAGAAACTTAATTAACAACACGTATATACGTCAGTATTTTGTAGAAATAAATTCTATAGATTTAAAAATATATTTATAAACATTATATCACACATACCAATATATACATAAAAAGCAACAAATATTGCGCTCATGCACAAAAATTAATTTGGACCGTTTATTTCAACAAAACGTTTAGTTTTAAATTACCTTAATGCAATTCCAATGCACACCTGAATCACCATTACCATTTATAAAATTACCCCACTCTGGTTATTTTGACTACTGTGACCATATGTTCAACTAACTTATGATCACAAAAGTGAAAACCCCGAATCAATTTACCTTGAATGAACATTTCCAAAATTACCCTAACGCAAATGCCATGTACACACAAATAACTAGTAATGTTTCCAGAATCACCCCAGCTTGGATATTCTGAGTACTGTAAATACATGTTTAAACTAACTTACAATCATAAAAGTTTTAAAAAATCGAGTTACTTTACTTTGACTGGTCGTTTTCAAAATTACCCCGGAACAAATATTATTAAAATTAATATTCCCATATAACATATTGACGATAATAAACATTATTTAATTCATTAATCATCAAACCTTTAATGTTACTCTAGTGAATAATTTAAGCCAAACCAATGGGAAACGCAACGACCATAAAATCAAAAATTAAAATAATCCAAGCAAATCTAGCAATAATCTTTTCCCACAATAGCTTAAATCTCATATGGTCTCGTGCTTATATATTTAAGGTAACTGAATTCCCGGAAAGAATTATCAACGTGCATATCTTACACCACATATCTGTAAACTGGTCTGGTCTGTGCCTTTTTGTAAATGAAAAATATTCGGCTTGTAAAAATTGCTGGAATAAAGCACCAAAAATCGGTTTCAAAGATAATAGTGAATTACTTCTGTCTGCGTTCAGCACCTGAGCGCATCTATATTTCCAAATCGTCCAGACAGCTATTGTTAAGAGACAGATGACTATTACTTTCTTACCACCGGGAAGATATCTTTGTATATGGTCCAGGTCTCTAAATAAAATCATTTCAGCATTTATTTTAAGTGGACGGATATTAAATTTAATTATTATTGTCTCAATATATTTCCAAAATTCAAAAGTTTCTGCACAATTGATAAAAAGGTGATCAATCGTTTCTTCCTCACGTTCGCAAAGAGGGCATTGATTGCTAGTTGTGACATGATATATTTGTAGTAGATGACCCACCCAAAGCCAGCGATGGATAAGACGCCAAGCTATATCCCGTGCATTATAGGGCAAACAAAGCAGATGTAAATTCTTCCAAACCATATTCCAATTTAATGGTTTATATCTTGTTCCTTCCCATGCCGCAATGGCGTCTGTATTAGACGTATATACCAATCATGAGAACTCATATGGGATCTAAATAATGTGTCATGGTAAAGTAGCATAGGTGGAGAAATTTCACTTATACCGTTATCATTGGGTAATGTAAACCATGCTATCGGAACTGCTTTCTGAATTTGTGTTAAAAGTCTCCGAGCATCAATATTTCTCAGCTTACATTTCTCTGATAGCATCTGAAGAGGAAGCCATGTTCGCGTACCTGGAATGCCTTTACTGACCAATGATGGTAAATAAAGAGCCCTGCTTCGCAACTGAATATTGGCATTTCCCCATAATTTCTGATCTAGCACATCTTCCCATGTTTGAGGTAATTAAGCAACTTTGAAAAACATGCTCAAAGCTTTTCGTTGCTCTTGGAAATGAACCAACACACGGCTCTAACAATTTGCGTGAACCATTTGCCCATAGCAAGTCGGAATAAAGCAAATTTTGTAAAAAATTTAATTTCAATGATGCACATTTAGTTGAAATATGGACTAAGACTAATCCTCCGTTTAATTTACCAGTCACACAAACGGCATAAGACACAAGATTTGCTTTATCTCCCCATATATATGACAAGATTAACTTATTAATTTCATCCTCAACATGTTTTGGCATTTGAATAACAGAAGCTGTGTATCACAATCCAGACATAACGAGGTTATTTATCACAAAAGCCCAGCCAAAGATGGACCGGCGGCGGCGTTTCCTATTGGAAAGTATTTGTTTAACTTTACTAATGCGATATGTCCAATTGACTAGTGGATCCATTTTCCTGCTGAAGTAAATTCCTAGAACTTTAATGTTATTATCTAACAACTTTATACCCATTATTTGGTCTCCAAGAACCAAGATACAGATCAACAGATTTCTCCTTATTAATTTTTGGTCCCCTCAGAGAATTATGGGACCTTCAATGGTCTCTCTATTCCAGGTATGACTACCCCTTTAAAAGTGCTGTCTCTTCGCAATGTTGATCCGAGTGATTCCATCGCAATCTCAAATAAGAGTGGCGACGGGGAACATCCTTGTCTTACTATACGTGCCAATATCGACTAGTTTTTTGTGTATATAATATCTTGACCCAATAAATACAATTTTCACCTAATCCAATGCAATTTAAGAACTTGAAAATAAAATCCCACTCGAGACAATCAAAAGCTTTCTCATTATCAAGTCCAACGACAGCCGCAGAAATTCCGTCCTTCTCAACTATGTTAATTAAATCCCTTATCAACATGGCATTGGTCAAAATACTTCTGCCTGGAATACCACATGTCTGATCATGATCAATACCCTCATCTATTACTCTACCTAATTTCAATGACAACGCTCTTGGAATTATCTTATAATCGACACAAAGTAGAGATATTGGTCGATAATTCTTCAATTCTTCCCTGTCACCTCTCTTATACAGAATTCGCACATATGCTTGAGACATGGAAAAAGGAAGGTGGCCATGCTCAAATATATTATGTACCACTTGCTGAAACGATGATCCAAGCAAGTCCCACAATGTGCGGTAAAATTCGGATGTAAGTCCATCACGTCCTAGAGCCTTACCTGCCTTCATTCCATGTAAAGCTTTGGTTAAATTACTTAACGACAGGTGTTGCTCACAACTTTCACAGCACGAATCGGGAAATCGCTTATTTAAGTTGCTTAGAAGAAATGTTGTTGTTGCTTCGTCACTACCTTCGGATGTATACAATTTATTGTAAAATGAATGAACAGCTTTTAGCATATTTATATTTGAGTTGACCACAACACCATTCCTCAATTTTAGCCGCCGGATAAGCTTTTCAACATCTCTTGCCTTTTCCAAACTACAGAAAAATTTGGTAGGCTTCTCAACTTCTGCTTGTAATTATGCCCTTGATCGAATTCCTCGCGCCTTCAAAAACATAGTGATCTAAATCATTAATTTGATTCTTTATTTTTAATAAGAGGCCATTGTAACTTGCATCACTGGCATAAACTTTACTTGAAATTCGGAGTAAAAATGTATCCAAGGTCTTACGTTTGCGCCTATCACGGGCCTTTTTATTTGCAATCTGTTGTGAAATATGAGCCAACCAAGCTTTGCCCTCTTCTCACCACTGCATCAGATTTTCATATTCATCCTTTTTACGAAGCCAATATGCCCAAAATCCTTCAATACGCTGATGATATTTAATATCATGTAAAAGGGAATTATTTAATTTCCAAAACCCAAAACAAAGCAAAACTTGCTTAATCCAGTCAGCATTATCTAAACTGATACGCACCATATTATGATCAGAAATTGTTACTGGAAGCGTGATAATCTGTGTAAGACTGCCTTTAAGCAATTGATTCAAACATATCATGTCTAATCGCGAGGTTGACCTACCATCATTAGAAAACCAGGTGAAATCGGTTCCTTCAGGATTGATTTCTCTATAACTATCAAATAAATCTTCACAATTGCAGAAACGTTTCAATGGCTTATGAGACATATCATTGTATCGAGTGGTGAATTTCCTATCTTTATTTTAGTCTAAAACATAATTAAAATCCCCACCTAAAATTATCTTGAAAGCTAGCGAATGCATCAGTAAATATACGACAACGAGACCCATGATAACTAGGTGCATATATACACATAATATTTAAAACTGAATGAGAATTATAAATTGCTACTTTGACCCAATGTCCACTTGTATCTGAAGATGATGATGTAATGCTAACCGATTTAAGGCAGCTGGGTAGAATTAGTATGACAACTCCTGCACTATCATCAGTTGCCAGTGAGTAGTAAATTTCACCTTCAAAAAGTTGTTTAAACGTTTCAAAACATTCAGGTTTTAAAATCTTTGTTTCCTGAAGTAAAGCGACATCAACACTTTGGTTTGCAAGTTCTTCTAAAAGACGCCGCTGCTTAAAATCAGAATTCAAACCCTGCAATTTAGCGTACAAATGAGCATACTAAGATAGATAATATGCAAGCCTGCCATAAGTGACCTAACTAGATTTTGACTTTTTACTGGCCTTATTTCTCCTTTTAGCCTACTTTCCAAACTTGCTGGCAAAATCATGATCATTTAGTTTAACCTTTTCCAAGTGACTGTAACGTCACATACGGCACTAAAACATCACCCTTTGGTGAACAATACATCACCATTCCATCTGATACATGTGATGATTGAGTTTGAACTGAGTATTCTGACTCAGCAAGAGACATGTTATCATCTTCGGTATCCTCTGCGTCAACGTCAGATTCGGAACTAGAGTCAGATTTATTACGTTTTGGTCTATTAATAATATCTGAAAACGTTGAAGACATACTCAAAGTAATATCATTTCCATCTTCTGTCGAGTCAGTTCTAAATTTATTTTGTCCACATGCTAGAGCTTGTGACGATGAACAGTCATCATTATCCAGGACATCATCATCACCTGATTGTCATTTATCAATTTCATCAGGAGTCAAACTTATTCCCTCCACTATAACCTGAATCTCACTGTCATTCAAATCAATATTCGCTGACTTAGGTTCTTCAACAGTATGTACATTCTGAGTTGATACCGCATGAACCTCCGCCACAACAGAAACTAGAGGCAGGGCATGGATCCCCATTTTCCTCCGGAGACTCAGAATTTACAGCACTGCGGTCGCTAGCAGATTTCGATACTTCACTATCGTTCGGGAAATTGCGTTTAAAATGATCTGGAGACCCACACAACAGACATTTGTTTTTCTTGGGACAATCTCTTGCTATATGGTTAGTACCAGCACAAATTCGACATCCCTTCACTTGACCTCTGTACCATATTGCCAGAATGAAGGCACCATCAATGGACAACTTGTTAGGAAGCATGACTGCTGCTGCTGCTGCTGCTGCTGCTGCTGCCGCCGCCGCCGACGCCACTAACTACCACTACTACTACTACTACTACTACTACTACTACTACTACTACTACTACTACTACTACTACTACTACTACTACTACTACTACTACTACTACTTTTTTTCTTCTTTTTTTGAAAATCCGACGCTGACGCAGTCGGACACACTTCACGGAGGAACTCCTTTAAAAAAGACTTGCAAACCCTAATAAAAACTCGGGTGAAATAGCAGGCTTTATCAATAGTATATGAATAACAATACAAACTTTACATATCAAAACAGTGCAAGCCAAAATACTCTATTACCATATGCCACACCCATGGCATAACTACATAGAAAACAAACTTAATAAAGAGCTGATAACATAACATAATTCAACATTACTATTTGCACACCGTGTAGTAGGGGACCAAAATGGCGAGCATAGTTAGTCAACAAGTGGTAACGCGACTCATCAATAATTAGCAGTAAGTTACTGCTACTCATTGACGCCATTGAGCCGATTTATGACCGGCAGGCTAAATAGATCATACGTAGCTTAACGTAGCACACCGTATAGTAGTAGGCCCAAATGGCGAGTGCGGCTCGAGGTGACTCGTCAATAAGCAACAAAAGGTCACTCATTGATGCCAGTTAGCCGATTCTTGAATACCCGGCGGACGTAGTAGCATTTATGTAGTATAATGCACAAAGCGAAAGTATACAAACTATGACTACATAAATGGCGCTTTGGGTTCACATTCTAAATTTACTTGATTGTAAGTTTTTGCAAATTACCCTGGAACAAATACACCTACAGTAAACATTTACAACAGGATGCTAATTGTATATATGTGAGATGTTAACCTACTGAACTCGAAAGTCGGATCACCTCCAGAATATTGACGCGATGCTCGTTTGATATTTAAATATACCGATTCCCAAGGTTAGGTTATTCGTGAAGATTAGTGTCTCCTAAGGCATTAAAATTTTTAAATAAAGTCAATTAAGTTAAATTAAAATACCATATATCAATATACAACAAGTAGCGAGTGTGCTAGCTTATACAACTTCTGCTTCTGCTATTTTTAGATGTCCGTGTTCAATTGATACTAGGCCAGTTTTGTACCATACATTTTTAAATCTACTTTCTTTTCCATGTTCCACTAGCCTGTAAAATTCACAATGAATGCAGTTTATTAACAATAATCGAATTATAGCTTGTATGGCTCTTTGGTGGTTGTTTCCTGTTTTATCTCTGGCCTCTGAACATAGATGCTTCCATTTGGCTCATACTCCTACAGATAGCAGGGTTACTAACAATTCTTTGTCCTTGCTATTAATGATTTGTCCGATAATTGAGCAATCTTTGAACATAAATGTTTCAGCCATTAATTTCACATATTTGGTTCAAAATTTAGCAAGGAGCATATTGCTATATACCCAAAAGCCTGTAGTTATGCGGCACTGTAAACAGGTGGTCTATCGTTTCCTCCTCAGGATTATATAATAAGCACCGGTCTGTACTTGTTATTTTGCACATATACGTCAGATGGCCGACGTATGGCCGTCGATGGAGTAATCGCCATACCAGGTCCCGTGCGTTTGCTGGTAGACAAGGCAGATGTATTGTTTTCCACGCATTTTCCAGTTCTTTGGCGTGCATCCTAAATTGTTGCCTCACTGCAATAGGAGTCTGTCTCCGACTTTGCATTAGAATTCCATACCAGTCTCTAGATGCCATGTTGCATTTTATATGCTCTGACTTAAATACTAATGTTGGCTGCAACATATCTCTGTTGCCACGTGCTTTCAGTAATTTTAACCATTCACCAGGTATTGCATTCTTTAGTCTAACAAATAAGCGTTGAGCATCAATATGCCTCATTGATGTTGCTCTTGCTATATCCTGCATCGCAATCCATTTGCGAGATTTTGGATTTACTAAATCACGTCAATATTGAATGCCATTTTTGGCCATAGAGGGCAAATATAATACAGTATCATTATCACGAATCAACTCGTTGCCCCAAAGACGTTGCTCTAAGGCATCTTTCCAACAATTGGGTTGTGGCATTGATCGTGTAAATAGTTTTAAGGCTTCGAGATGTTCTTTATATACATTTGGTATCTTCTGATGGTTAGGTGGGAGTTTATTGCACAAAATAAACATTCTACTGGAAATGGATCTACGTACCTTTGTAGAAGTGCCCTTGAAACACGTGACCAAGATGAGTTTGAAGTGAGTAACTTATTCAAGAATTTCAGTTTTAAAGAAGCACACTTTGCTAAAACATTAACCAAATCCAGACCACCATCATGTTTTTCATTGGTGAGGATTGACTGCGATACTAGATGGGCTTTGCCTTCCCGTAAGAAGGGCAAAGGTATCGTGTAGATCTTTGACTCTACTGATCTCGGCATATGAACTATAGAAGCAGTATGTCACAGCCCAGATAAAATTAAATTATTACGGACAAATGTCATCCCAAATACAGTTAGGCGACGTCGTTTCTAATTTGCAAATGCACACTTTAGTTTGGATAGCCTTTCTTCCCAGTTTATTATTACATCGTGTTCTCTACTAAAGTAAATACCCAAAATCTTTATGACATCATCTGACCAGTTAATATCCATAACATTGTCAGTTCTGTCCTTCCATGCGCCCAAAAGCAATCCCTTAGATTTATCTCTATTGACTTTAAGCTCTGAGGCCTTTTGAAAATTTGCTAATGCTCCATTTAAATTTCTAAAATCCGAATTTTTACTTGCAAACACAGTCGTATCATCTGCATATTAGGAAACCTTTACTGGCTTTTCTATGACACGTATAGATATTCCCTGAAAATCATTACCTTGCCTCAATGTGGCCCCCAACAATTCCACAGATATGACGAATAGAAACGGAGACAATGAGCAACCCTGTCTGATACCTCGTTCCAACACTACAGGTTCAGATAGACGACTAATTACTAAATAGCAACTTGTTATATCAGTATATAAAATATTGACATATTTAATAAATCTGCAACCAAAGCCAATGTGCTCTAAGGACATAAACAAGAAATCCCATTCAAGTCTGTCAAACGCTTTCTCGCTATCAAGTGCTATTATTGCTGCTGAGATGCAATTCTGTTCAAACAATTGAATAAGGTCCCGTATAAGCAATGTGTTGTTTATATTGTTCTTCCTGGTACAGGGCAGGTTTGATCATCATCAATGGCTTCGCCTAGGACTGCGCCAAGTTTTAGTGTTAGTGCCCGAGTAATAATCTAATAGTCTACACAGAGTAGAGAGATTGGTCTATAATTCTGTATTTTATATCTGTCACCTTCTTGTATATACGCCGAACATATGCTTGGGCCATCGATGGAGGGAGATGCCCTTGCTTAAAAATGCTAGCTGCCATTTCTTCTAATACTGGGCCAAATATGTGCTAGAATGTTTGATAAAATTCGGCTGGAAGTCCGTCGCAGACAGGAGACTTTTCCAACTTCATACCTTTGAGGGATTTTGTCAAATCATCAATTGTTAGTGATTGCTCACAGCTTTCACGGCATGAATCCGGAAGTCTTTGCGTTATATTAGGTAAAATATCTCTAGTTGCAGCTTCATCACTTCCCTCAGATTTATACAATGATGTGTAAAATTTGGACACTGTTTTCATCATCTCTGCATTTGAGGACACTTATACACCATCATTATTCTTCAGTGAGTGCATTAATTCCGCTATACCTCTTGCTTTTTCCAAGTTACAAAAGTAACGTGTAGGCTTTTCGCCCTCGGTGTGCATTTGTGCTCTTGACCTTACTTTGGCGCCATCAAACTGGTATTGCTCTATGTCATTTAGTCTACTTTTTAATTTAACTAATAGTTCGTAATAATTATATTCTCCATCATTAATTTTCTTATTAATTTTACACACCGACCTCTGAAGTGCCTTTTTACGCTTTCGCATTTCTCGTGCTTTCCTGATGGAATACTGCCTTGAAATATATTTCAGGTCGGATTTAACATTCTCCCACCAGTCTGTTATACATTCATACAAACTTCTCCTTTCATCCCAATGCTTCCAACAACTTTCTACACATTTTTCGTGTGCTACGATGAGTTTCCAAAATCCATCTCCTCGTTTGATCCAGTCAGCATTGTCTAATGTGATCGAAAACATATTGTGATCAGAGAAAGTTACTGGTTTTATGTTAGATTTACACATGTAACCTTTCAATGAGCGTTCTATATAGATCCTGTCAAATCTGGATGTTTTCTTTCCATCAGTTGAATACCAAGTAAAGTTCCTGCCCTCTGGATTTTCAATCCGATAAGTGTCTACCCAGTTTTTATATTCACAGATGTGTTTCAAAATATTATGAGATGTGCCATTAAAAGTAGACCTAGAGTTTCTGTCTTTAGCCTCGTCTAATATGCAATTAAGGTCACCGCCCATAATTAGGTTTTCAGGCGTTCTGTCTTGAATTATTGTGGAAACATCATTTAGAAATTCACGACGCAATTCATGAGAGGTTGGCGTATAAAGGCACATCAAATTTAAACTTGTGTTTAGGACATCAATTGATACACAAATCCATCTACCATTTATATCTGATGACGAGGATATAACGTCTACATAGTTGAGACAGCAGGGCAGGATAAGAATGGCCACTCCCGCACTATTGTCTTGTGATAAAGAATAAAAAATCTGCCTTTCTGAAATATCGTACACTTCATGTTTTTGAATTTTGGTCTCGTATGGAAAAGCAATATCAACTCTCTCATTTGCTAATTCTTCAAGCAAGTGGCGCTGCTTGATTTCGGTGTTTAATCCTCTGCAATTTATGGTGCAGATAATCATAATTAGTAAAATGATGTTTAGAATCGCCATCATTAGATTAATTTGATTTGGTTTTTTAGCTCGTTTCTTAGACCATTTAGCTAATTTCCATGCGAATTCACTGTTACCCAGACAAATGTTCATATTTGGAAATATCAGAATGATGGCTCAGTAGACGATATTTAACGCCTCTCGCCATTAAATATGGCACTAATACTTCACCACCTTCTGATCGGTACATCACCATTTCATCGTTCATCTGTGAACTCTGTGTTTGCATTGACACATCTGATTCTGCAATTGACATTGTATCATCATCCATATCATGTTCCTCAATATCAGATTCTGAGTTATTGTCTTCTTTATGGCACTTATTGCCACTTGATTCACATTTGGCGGCAACATCATTCCCCATAGCTTCAAGCTGACTTAGATCGATCGGCCTTAGCGGGAAATTGGCAGAGCTTTCTGTTTTCTGTGACCTAAATTTACTCTGTCCTAATATTAAGCCATCGTCTAAAGAGTGATGCTCTGCATCTTCGTTACTATCGTCATTCGTCTGCGTTTCATTTACATCCATAATGGGCCCACCACATTTGATTAATTTCTGGGGTTAAAGTTATTCCCTCCTCTAATATTTCGATCTCATCATCTGCGGTTACTTCAATAGGATTTACCGCCTATTCTGTCTCCTTTATAATGGCATGAACCTCGACGGTAGCGTCTGCAGCGATGTCATCAGAAGCATTTGTCTCAGGTACATCCTTTAATGTAGGATTGCGTACTTCTACTGTGGGGTTGTTTTTGTTGTTTGGACAACGCCATTTGAAATGGACAGTTGAACCACAGAGCAAATATTTATTTCTATTCGGGCAATCTGCTGCAAGATGGTCAGTACTAAGGCAGATTCGGCATTCTTTTATCTACCCTCTATACCATAAGGGCTGAACAAAGGTGCCATCATGCGTCAATCTGTGTGGCAAAAAGGGCTATCCACTTTTTCAAACCAGCTGCGCTTTACACCATTCTCCAAAGTTCTGTCAAAGGGATATGTTTCCCTTTCAATCTTCTGTATTTTATCGTACTTTTTCAGTTCATTCTTGATTCGTTAATCTGGAACCTCCAATGGACCTTTCATTTTAACTAACAACCTATCCGACTCGATTTCTTCTACATTACACATTTCGCCTTTCACAACAAGTACCTCTTCTAGCAATTTCTCTTTAATACTTTCATTCGCCACAGTTACATTCCATACAGTTTTAGTAACATTGATAAGGCCCTGCAAAACAGCAGGTCCCGCGCCAAAGGCGTCCTTTAACCCATGATACACGTCGATAGCCGTGACACCCCCACCACTTTGTTGTTATTTTAAGGCTTATGGTACGTTTGTATTTGGCTGCCATTTGGATATTATGGCGCAATGTAAAGCATTAAGCAAAACGGCGTATCAGGAAAAACGTTAAGATAACGTCCCTTTAAAACGGCTGGTCAGTATAAACACGCATTCTGTAAGTATTGCTTTGCAATACATGCCCCCTACCTGGTAATATAAATCTTTAGAGATTAACAGACAAAAAGTCCATTAAAAATTGACAGAAGCAGCTGAAACTCGAACTTGATCTGTAACTTCTCATAACATAGCAATAAACCAAGTTTCAGCTATATATGGTGAAGGAGAAGGCAAAGGTCTTGAAAGCTGATATGTCTGTATTTCATAAGTCGAAAGGGGACATAGCTCCATCAAACGCAAACGCCTGAAACTTGAACTTGGTCTGTAATTTCTCATAATAAAGTAATGTACCCATTCTCAGTTGAATATCTTGAAAGACTGCTAGAAAAAGGGCGGACAACTAATATTTTTCGTATTTCATAAGTCGAAAGGGGCATAGCACCATGAAAAACTGACAAAAATGTCTGAAACTCGAACTTACTCTGTAACTCCTTATACTAAAGCGATGTACCAATTTTCACTTAAATATCTTGAATGATTGCGAAAAATGTGCGGAAAGCTAATATTTTTCGTCGAAAGCGGACATAACTCCATCAAAAATTGATGCATACCCGTGAAACTCGAACTTGGTCTGTAACTTCCCATAGCAAAGCAATGTAGCAATTCTCAGTAGAATATCTTGAAAGACTGCGAAAAAAAGTTTGGGAAACTAATATTTTTCGTATTTCATAAGACGAAAGGGACATAACTCCATGAAAAATTGACGAAAATGGCTGAAACTCGAATTTGCTCTGTAACTCCTTATACTAAAGCCAATGCACCGATTTTCGTTTAAATATCTTGAAGGAGTGCGAAAAATGTGCGGAAGGCTGATATTTTTCGTATTTCTTAAGTCGAAAGAGGGAATAACTCCATCAAAAATTGACGCATACGCCGGATACTCGAACTTGGTCTGTAACTTCTCATAACAAAGCAATATACCAATTCTCAGTTGAATACCTTGAAGGACTGAAGTGCAAACCTATAGTTCCCCTCTCCCCTGGTGTTACCGGTAGGGGACTAATAAACATTAAACTGCCATAATGGATATTATATATATATAATTCGTCAGTCTACTCTTAGTCAACGATCTTCAGCTAACTGGCGTAGCTTAAAATTGTCAATGCTCTGAACTAACACGCTGATATATATAGTCAACGATCTTCAGCTAACTGGCGTAGCTTAAAATTGTCAACGCTCTGAACTAACACGCTGATATATTATCAGCCGTATATTAGCGTGCTAGTTGAGAGCGTTGACAATTTTAAGCTACGCCAGTTAGCTGGAGATCGTTAACTCGAGTAGACTGACGAATATATGGCTGATAATATCGCCGGATATTTGTCAGTGGATCACACGTTCTAAAGGCGACACTAATTTATTGGTGCTTCGCTCTTTGCGTGTGGTTCTATAAAGGGGTTAGTGAACCACACGTTCTAAATGGGACACTAATTGATTAATGTTTAGCTCTTTGCGTGTTGGTAATTCTGGTTGAAACTTGGCTTAGTGTTTTGTACACACACGTACATATATACGTACGTGTGTGTGCACAAAACACTAAGCCAAGTTTTAACCAGAATTACCAACACGCAAAGAGCTAAACACCAATAAATTAGTGTCCCCTTTAGAACGTGTGATCCACTGACAAATATCCGGCGATATTACCAACCAGTCTACTCTAGTCAACGATCTTCAGCTAACTGGCGTAGCTTAAAATTGTCAACCCTCTGAACTAACACGCTGATTAACTGACAAAAGATTTTGCCTGCCAAAGCGCCAACTATAAAAGCTCCCCACGGCAAAGCAATGTTACTATTAGGAGCAGTCAAAATGAACAACGTAGACGGGAAGAATCTGGTCGAGAGAAAAAGAGAAACGATTAGGCTCAGTGGTCAGCAAACCTCTACTACAACTACTACTACTTTTTTTCTTCTTTTTTTTGAAAAACCGACGCTGACGCAGTCGGACAAACTTCACGGAGGAACTCCTTTAAAAAGGCTTGCAAACCTCCAGAAAAAAACCTGGTGAACTAATAATCGTGATTAATATTACACCAAAACAATGATAAATAATGAGCATTAATACAATCTATAGATACATATGGCTTAAAAAGTATAGATACAAAACAATAGGCTGATAAAGCTCCGATAGCAAAACAAAACTTAACAAAGGCATTACTATTCAACCCAGGTGTAGTAGCAGACCCATGTGGCGAGTGCAACTATCCAACAAATGAAAAGTGCCTCGTCAATCTATGACAAATAAGTCAATCATTGACGCCAGTGGGCTGATTCTCTAAAGATCAGCGGGCGTAGTAGCATTTGGGTAGTATAATACATATAGTCGGCAGAAAAATTTCAGAAAAATTGATGGCGCTCTTGTTTACATTTTCAATTTACTTTATTGTAAGGACTATTCAATCCATGTGTGGTAGTAGGCCCGTGTGGCGAGTGCAACAATTCAACAAATGAAAAGTGACTCGTGAATCAATGACAAATAAGTCAATCATTGACGCCAGTGGGCTGAGTCTTTAAAGATCAGCGGGCGTAGTAGCATTTGGGTAGCATAACATATATAGTCAGCAGGAAAATTACAGAAAAATAGATGGAAATAGATGGCGCGCTTGTTTCTATTTTTGATTTACTTTGTTGTAAGGTTTTGTAAATTACCCGGGAACAAATAACCCTATAAAACACTGTGCAAATTCCTAAAATTACCTGGGACAGTTTTATAATTCAAGGGCAACTTACTTTATCGATTGATTATTAAATTACCCCAGTCTGTTTATTTGTTAACATGAATTATTAAACATAACAATATCAAAGTGCAGACTAAAATGAATTACATGACACAGATTAATTAAAAGACACAGATACATCAGCTGTAGTAATTAAATGATTTAAGCTAGTGCAGGCTCATTTATTTTTACAGCTCCCAACTCTATTGAAACTATGTTTGTTTTGCACCATATGTCCTTGAATACTTTTTCATACCATGCTGCTTTAATCTAAAATATTCGCGAGGAATATGATTCAGCAGCAATGAACGAAATATTGCCTTTATTGCTCTATTGTGATTGCCCATAGATGGATATTTCGTCTGTGCACACCGATGTTTCCAAATGGCCCTAACACCTATGGTTAGTATTGTTATTAAAATGTCCTTTCAGACTTTATGATATTTACACCGCTTGATCCAAATTCTCTAAATAAGACTACATGCGTGTCTAGAACAATGGGCTTTGCTCCAAATTTTGCCAAGATTTGGCTGATATAGTCCCAAAATTGTGACGATATTGGACATTCCACAAATAAATGCTCGATTGTTTCCTCGTCTGTTTGACATAAGTAACACCTATCAGAAGTCGTAATATTGCACTTGTATGTCAAGTGTCCCACCCATAGCCGTCGATGTAGTAATCGCCACAAATAATCACGAGCCATATTTGGTATGTATGGAGAATGTAAGATTTTGCATACATTTTTCCAACTGGATGGTTTATAGCTTGAGTCATCCCATCTCCTAATTGCTATGGGAGGTGTTACTTGTTTTCGTCTCATAATATGGTACCATTCCTTGGATCTCATCTTGTATTTTAACATCTCATCATCAAGAACTAATGCGGGTTGTGGAGTCAAACTATTATTATTTACATTTGGCAGACGAAACCATTCAATTGGTACAGCATGTTTTATTTTATTTAGCAACCACTGGACATCTATATGCCTCATATGTGTTTTTCTAGCTACTTCTTGCATTGAAATCCATCTACGTGTTTGAGGGTGTATCATATCTGATAAATGTTGAATGCCATATTTTGCAAAGGACGGTAGATAAAGTACTGCATTGTTATAACATATATTACTATTGCCCCACAATTGCTGTTCTAGTACTTCCTTCCAGCACGTAGGTGGAGGCATGTATCTGTCAAATATTTCTAACTCCTTAACTTGATCTTTAAACACATCTGGTATCATTTGGCTATTCGGAGGTGGCTTCTCTGAGGTAAAAACATGCTCCGCCAGAACTGGTTCTACAATTCTCTCCATGAGAGCTCGTGAAACACATGCCCACTTCTCATCTGATGTAATAAGATCATCCAAAAATTCTAACCTTAAAGCAACACATTTCACTTTAATATCAATTAAATCAAGTCCTCCTTCTAACTTAGCATTATTGAGAACACGATGGGAAACTAAATGATTCTTTTCTTCCCATATGAATGACAATTTCAACTCATTAACCTCCTTTTCTACATGTTTTGGCATGTGTACAACAGATGCTGTATACCATAGCCCAGATAATGCCAAGTTGTTGACAACAAACACTCTACCAAAGATTAAAAGACGACGACGCTTCCAATTTGCTAATATTCTCTAAAGCTTAGATACTCGTTCATTCCAATTTTGTATTGTATTCGGTTTCCTGCCAAAATAGATGCCTAAAATCTTAATGGTATCATTAGACCAATTGATTTCAAGTGGCTGGTCATTCCGCTCTTTCCATGGCCCCAAAAATAATCCTTTGGATTTTCCTTTATTGATTTTCAAACCAGATGCATTTTGGAACTTTTCTAGTACGTGGTTTAAAATTGCAAAATCATTGTTTGAACTGGTAAACACAGTTGTGTCATCAGCATATTGTGACAGCTTAAGTGGTCTTTCTATGCCACGAATACATATGCCTTGAAAGTTATTATTTTGCCTCAATGCTGTGCAAAGTGATTCCATCACAATAACAAATAATAATGGCGATAGGGAACACCCCTGTCTAAGCCCACGTTCTAAGACAATTTCTCTGGATAATTGATTGTTCACTAAATAGCTACTCTTGATATGCGTATATAAAATCTTAACCCATTTAATAAAGTTTGAGCCTAACCCAAACGATTGCAAAGAATTAAAAAGAAAATCCCATTCCACACGGTCAAATGCCTTTTCATTGTCCAAGGCAATCACAGCTGAAGGGATGCTATCCTTCTAAACCAATTGTATAAGGTCTCTTATTACCATGGTATTGGGTGGAATTGTCCTCCTGGGTACAGCACATGTCTGCTCTGTTCCAATGATTTCTCCTAAAACACTACCTAGTTTCAATGTTAGTGCTCTGGATATTATTTTGTAGTCTACACATAGTAGAGAAATTGGTCTGTAGTTCTGAATTAAACGTCTGTCATTTCCTTCACATATTAGCCTTACGTATGCGCTAGCCATAGTTGGTGGTAAATGGCCTTTCTAAAAAATTTCAGTGCCTAATTCTTCCATTATTGGACCTACAAGGTGCCAAAACGTTTGGTAAAATTCAACTGGAAGGCCATCACACCCCGGTGATTTTTCTAGTTTCATACCTTTAAGGGATTTAGTTAAATCTTCTAGTGTTAAGGGTTGATCACAAAATTTACTGCCTGTGTCTGACACCTTTTTGTCTATATTTGCTAACAAATCCAATTTTGCATCTTCATCAATTCCCTCTGACTTGTACAATGACTCATAGTAAGTGCATACAATAGTACTCATTTCATTGTTGGTAAAGACGGTTGAACCATTCGGCATGTTTAATGAGCACATCACCTTATCTATTGCCCATGCTTTTTCTAATGTGCAAAAATATCGGGTTGGCTTTTCCCCTTCTGCGTGCATCTGGGCTCTTGCTCTAATTTTTGCACCCTCAAACTCATATTGTTCTATATCTCTTATTTTACTTTTAATTTTAACCAGTAATTCATAATAATTATCTTCACCATTATTTACTTTAGCATTAATTTTCATCAGTGATCGATGAAGTGTTTTCTTGCGTTTTCGTATTTCCTGTGCTTTTCTAATAGCATACTTTCGGGAAACATACTTTAAATCCAGTTTTACATCCTCCCACCATTGCAATGTGCTCTTATATGATGCTTTCCTATTAATCCAATGTTGCCAACAACTCTCTATATTATTCTTATAAAATCCTTCTCCCAACAGTGTTGTGTTTAATTTCCAAAACCCGACCCCTTTTGCTACCCAGTCAACATTGGCAAAGGTTACACAAACCATGTTATGATCGGAGAATGCAACTGGCTTAATATTAACATCTCTCCAGGACCCTGTTAACAAACTATTCACATAAATTCTGTCGATCCTTGAACCAACTTTACCATCTACCGAGAAACATGTAAGATCTTTACCATGAGGTTTTGATATTCTATAGGTGTCAACTAAATTTTCATTATCACATATTTCTTTTAAGAGTCTATGTAATGTATCAGTATAAGTTGAAGTTGCATTCCTGTCATTTTCTTTGTCTATGACACAATTAAAGTCACCACCCATTACTAAGTTTTCAGTGATGTTATCTAGTGCTGTTTTAGACATCTCCTTAAAAAAATTACGACGTAGTTGATGAGATGCAGATGCATATATACACAGCAACGTGATACATGTTTGTTGTATATCTAGCGTGACTCTCACCCAGCGACCATTTGCACCTGATACTGAAGAGATTATATTTACATAGGCTGAACAACGAGGGAGTATAACAATTGCTACGCCTGCACTATTATCTTGAGATAACGAATAAAATATTCTGGATCCAGAAATCTTTTCTAAATTATCGTATGATTCTGACTTTTGAATTTTTGTTTCCTGTATCAAAGCAATGTCAATCTGCTCATTTTTCAGAGTCTCTAGTAAGTGACGTTGCTTTATGTCACTATTTAAGCCTCTACAATTGAGTGTGCAAATTAGCAAAAAGTTAATAAAATGCTGTGTAAAACCGCCATTATTAAGCTAACTAGATTTTGTTTTTTTCGACCCTCTCTTAGACCATTTACCTATTTTACTCACAAACGCTGCATTACTTAGCTCAACTTTTTCCAAATGCTTATATTTTAATATATCTGAATCATGACGCAGATGCCTATATTTAACACCATTTGCGGTCACATATGGAACTAACACCTCTCCTGCCTCTGACCTGTACATGACCATTTCATCAGGTGATTTAGAACTCTGTGTTTGAATGGATGTATCAGATTCAGCGACTGACATATTATCATCTTCTATATCACTTTCCTCTATTTCTGATTCAGAACTCTCCCCATCTTTCTGTCGCTTTGTTCCACTCAATCGATCAGAGACACCAATTACTTTCTCTATATTATTTAAATCGTCTAGATTGAGTGTACTCAGTGGAAAATCAAAGTTAGTTTCAGTATCTTTCGACCTGAATTTTACTTGTCCTAAATTAAAACTCTCTTCCAAAGGATATTGATCATCATCTTCAACTTGTGTGGAATTAGCCTCTCTGACATCAAACTTGGATTGACTTGTTACTGGAGTAAGACTTAGCCCCTCATCTAGAACCTCTATTTCATCGCCTGCAACTACAGCGATTGGATTCTTAGTTTTTTTCCCCATGCTTCTCATTAACATGGACTTCAGCTACAATCTCAGCAACTACTTGTTCGATGACATTTTCCTTAGCAACGTGCTTCCCATTAGTATGGATTTCAGCTACAATCTCAGCAGCTACCGGTTCTATGACATTCTCTTTAGAGACAACTTGCTCTGCACTTTTATCAGCACCCTTTTTGACATATTTGTTCTGCGGGCATCGCCACTTAAAATGATCAGATGATCCACACACTAGACATTTGTTTTTGTTAGGACAATCTGTTGCAAGATGTTCTGTGCTTAAGCAGATTCTACACTCTTTGATTTGCCTCCTGTACCATAATGGCAAGATAAATCGGCCATCTATGGTGACCTTGCTTGGGAGAGGTTGTTCTACCTTTTCAAACCAAATTCTTCTGATGCCATTTTCTAAGGTTCGATCAAATGGATAGGTCTCGTGTTCTACTTTGTCCACTTTGCCATACTTGATCAATTCAGTGATAACCCGTTCATCTGGGATCTCTAATGGAACCTTCATCTTGACTAATAGACGATCAGAATCTATTTCCTCCACATTACACACCTCACCCTTCACGACAAGGACCTCGTCGAGCAACTTTTCCTTCACACTTTCATTAACTACGGTGACATTCCATACAGATTTGGAAACATTAACGAGACCTTGAAGGACCCGTGGCCCTGCCCCAACTACATCCTTCAACCCATGATACACCTCAATTGCCGAAACACCCCACGCCTTTGTCGTGATTTTAAGACTCAGGGTACGCTTATATGAGGTTGCCATGGTGTTTTATAAAAAGCGGAACCCCATACTACTACAATATATAATACAAATATATAACACCAAGACGTCGGGGAAAGAGCTAAACACTAAATAAATAGTGTCCCCTTTTGAAACCCTGACGTCTACCAACAAATATACGAATAGACAGTACAGTCGTATATTTGTTAGTTTGAACCACTTTCTAAGTGGTTCACTAACACCTAACCGATTAAAGTGGTTTCCTAATGCATACTAACATATTACAGTCATATATTTGTTAGTCTGTTCGAGTTGACCGGGGACAGCCAACTGACTATAAGGATTTATATAGTTAAAGAACTAGGCTTGTGCTTACAAATGACAATG
The DNA here is from genome assembly GCA_034401795.1 of Chaetoderma sp. LZ-2023a. Classification (NCBI taxonomy): domain Eukaryota; kingdom Metazoa; phylum Mollusca; class Caudofoveata; order Chaetodermatida; family Chaetodermatidae; genus Chaetoderma; species Chaetoderma sp. LZ-2023a. The sequence goes on along the minus strand of CM067369.1, from coordinate 81,286,159 downwards.
GAATTAAATCCACTCACTCAAGCGATCTTGCCAAATATAATGCGCTAGCCTACGAACTATAGAAATAGCAGACTGGCGCGGGGAGAAATGTATTGCATTGACCACAGTAAGAGGAGCCCTATTAAATGGCGGAAACCGCCACCTAAGAGGAATGCCTTTAGAAAATGGAGACATAAAATGCGCTCCAACCAAGACATGAATTTACAAATTAAACATAAAGTTTGAAAGGAAAGACTAATACGAAATATATGTATAAAATTTATCTACAAAATCG
>CM067369.1:81233385-81283385 GCA_034401795.1 Chaetoderma sp. LZ-2023a | reverse complement strand
ATTAATAACGACCTGAGAAATAAAGACATCTGAATCTGTCTATGGGGGGCGGACAGCCTGCCATTCCTTGCATTCTGAATGGGGAACAACACTACTTCTTGGTGGAGACCCGATACAGATTTTAAAATTTGATTTCGGTGGAGGCCCCTGGGCAACTGCCCAGTCTGCCCTGTCCTAAATCCGGCCCTGGTCATTCTGTATACTCCTTGCTCATGCCTGTATTTGTCAGAGCCATCAATAATGGACTACAAAAGCAACCTCAAACTGAGCATATATATGCCCATTGCAATGTAAAATGGCCATGATGTACAGGCAGAAATCAATAATTGTCGCGATTGAGACCGGGTGTGCGCAAGACTGACTAACTGCTCCGGCTTTAGACCAGAATAGCTTAGGATATGACGACTATCAGCAGTCCGTTTAAAATGGAACGAAGGTAGATGTCAAGCGCCCGCAGCGGTGGGACAGGTGCGGGTGTGGTTGGCTCGGGTGTTATGGTGCTCGTATGGGTCTTGAGTTCGTCATATGTGACTGCACAATTTCGGCGTAAATCTGGCGACTAGGTAGCCAATGGGCGTGCTTAGCACATGTAGTTTGGGGCTGGATGCGCGCACATTTTCTTTGCATTGCCCTGTATGATGGGCGAGTTAACCAGTCCACATTTAATTGATATTTTATTTGTTTTACGCTTTGCTTTGTGCGCGTATGCGTTATTTATTTATGTATTTTAGATTATGATAAAGATTTAAAAAATAAAATCTTATCTAAGCCGATCTTGCGTTCCAGTCTAACTGGAAGACCAGCACCATTCTGGACAACTAGCCGTCATTCAACGAAAAGTACAGGAACTGACTCCTCGACAGTAAAATTGTCAAAAATGTCAACGCATACATAGCAAAATGAATTCGTTTGATTACTTCAAAGGCCAACAGAGCGTATGATGTTAGGAAAATTATTGGTCTCTACCGTGTTTTGACTGACAATTCTGACCACATTCCATTTGCAAATTACATTGAGAGAAATCTCCTCTGACAGATTTCATGAGGCAAATGCGTTGTTGACAATTCCACCGTAGTAAAGCCTACTATTGTGGATTCAGCACACTCCGCACACTTCCACTGCTGGCTACCATCCTGACCTCTAACGACGGATAACAAAACCAGGAGACTGAATTTATCAACTCATATATTTCCAATCGCAGTAATATTTACATAAAATCTCCACATTTTCTCCTGTCTCTGGCCTGCTCAGCAACGAACGGAGGAATCCAATTTTAGCTTTGCCCCGTCCATCTCCAGCTACGTTTCATCCGCGTTGGGATCAATCGATCCCTGCATTCTCTGAATCTCAATTTCCAGACAACTATTCAGGTAAGCTGTTTAATATTTTGAGACTAATTTGACTGGATGCTGTTGTAAATTTTGTGAACAGTGTAATTAGTTTCAAAATATTCAACAGCATGTTTATTAAATAGTAAAGACAAACAATTCGTACAACTTAACGGACTATCCAAGGTTAAAGACGGACTAATTCTGTCAATTAGGATTGTGGTTTGTGACACTGGATTGTGACGTCAATCCATATGTGTAGTAGTTGATCATGAGTGACCCATAAACCGGATTCCTCAATTGCATAATACATTTCTGGTGCTTGCTTTCACTATCAATAGAGGAATCCGATCTGTTACTCAAGTATCTGACGTCGTAATCAAATAACTCACATGTTAGCTTACGTCACCAGCATAATGGCCTAGCGGACGAAAATCGAATAGTCCGACACGAAATCCTACGAAGTGTATTATCTTTGGATGATTTTACAATTTCATAAGCATTCTGTTGAAGATTTCGAAAGTAATATGACTAGGAGGTGTTTCTGCAGAAGAAAGATGCAGAATATTCAACAGCTTGCCTTGCTTGTTCACTTAATATGTAGATTCTGGGAACTCAGTCTTCAAAGATTCGAATTGATTCCAAAACGCGCAAAAAGTGGGCGGCGCTTAGTCAGAAATGGGCGGATCATAGCTAGAAATGGCCGGGTCATAGCTAGAAATGGATCCCTTTTGAATGTAGTTTAATCTCATTTTGCCTCCGGTCTCTGGCTCTGTCATGTTTACGGTGTCCAATCCTTCAGACAGCAGATTGTATAGGTCAGGATACAAAAGATTTATTGCGAGAGATGTATGAATGATGGCTTATTAACTGAGTTGATTATCCCCACTCTTCGGTTCACGAATGTGCATAACACATTACATATTCTTAAGCGGCAATTGATAGGTCCTTAGCACACTGGAGACATAAATCACTGTTTACGAACGGGTTTTCTCAGGATAATGAGCAGCGCAAGGCGTATGTCTGACTGCGATGACAAATATTGCAATAATGAGGCAAAGTGATACGTCTTTGTACTCATCGATCTCGTTCAACGGCACCACGTTGCTTTCAGAAAGACAAATGACCTTTCCGAAATCACATCTTCTTTTCGCAGTTTTGCATCAAGAATGGATGACTCCACTTTTAGCTACGCCCCACCCATCCCAATCTAAGCTCCGCCCACGCTTTGCTCGTGTTGAGATTAATCGAGCCATGAACTTCCTGAATCTCAATTTTAAGAAAACTATACAGATAAGCTGTTGAATATTTTGAAACTAAATTGACTGGGTGCTAAGTGGCAAAGACATATAATTCTGATGGATTATTAAGCGTTAATCGCGGTCTTAGAGATGCCATTCTTTTGTGATGTCGGCCTAACCGTGACGTAATATACTTGATCGACAGATTGGATTCCTAAATTCGATGGTGGCCCTGTGCCTTCACCGAATGACCTGCAAACGTGTAATGGGGTGGAGGTGGGGTGGGGTGGGGGTGGGGGGGGGGTTAGGGGGATTTGATCTAGCTCTCGGTCAATGACGTCCCGTGCTAGTTGAAGTCGCAATGAAAATGACGTCGCCCCGTTATGAAAATCGAAAAGTCTGTCACGAAAGTATAATAAGCTGTATGTTTTTGATAACTTTACAAGTTAATATTTAAACATTCGTCTAGCAGTAGTAGGGTAAAAACCTTGGATCTCGTGATTTCTTTTCCAGGGACAAAACTTTGAAAGTGGTTTCGGCAGCAGAAAAGTATTTAAAAAGGAATGGTGGGAGTGACCCTTCCAAAAATGTTGGCAGCTCTCGCCAGAGGGCAAAATCCAAGATGGCCGTCAGAAATAATAAAAGTTGCATATATCCATCTGTATATTCTGATTAAAGTGGGGTTTTTTTTCTAACCAAATATGGTTTAATAGTTCAAGAATGTCATAATACACAATACTGAGTTTTTATGTGATTCCAGCTAATCCAATATGGCCAACAAATCCAAGATGACCGACAAATCCAAAATAGGCACCAGAAATACCAAAAATGGCATATCCACCTGCAAATTCTGATTAACATGTTTTTTCCCGCCCAAATGTGGCTCATAGTTCAAGAATGTCACAACACACAATACCGAGTTTTTATGTGATTACTGTAAATCCAATATAGCCGATAAATGCAATATGGCCGACAAATCCAAGATGGTTGCCAAAAATAACAAAAGTGGTGTATATCCGCCAGTAAATCATGATTAAAGTGGGGTTTCTTCTACCCAAATGTCGTTTAATATTTTTATGTATTTCCCGTTAATCCAATATGGCCGACAAAGTGTCATATATTGACCAATACATTCTGATTAAACATTTTTTCTACCAAATCGGTTTAATAGCGTGTTCAAGAATGCTACACTATACAATGTTGAGGGTTATACGGGATATCCGTAAACCCAATTTGTCCGACAAATTCAAGATGGCCACCAAAAATAACTAAAATGGCATAGATCGTCCTGTAAATTCTGACTAAGCTGGGTTTTTTCTACAAAAATGTTATTGCTGCTGATTGGTCAGTCTTTGTAATGGACCTTGTTATTTTTCCACAGAATATGCATAAATCAATTAGGTTTTAGTCTGCGTAAATTCTGTTTGTAAAATTAAATATTCACACTTTATGTGTTTTAAGTCTCACGGAGAGATTTTAATGCTTTTCCTCTGCCGAGAACACTTTCAAATCGACCCCAACACGATCGAGGTGTGGGTGGAGATTAGATAAAGATGTGCGGGGCATAGCTAAAACTGGAAAGTTCCGTTGTTGCCTTTTTCTTATGGTGTGCACAACAAAGCAACAATTCTCAACACGGGAATCGTGGATATGTCTCCAAAAGTCTTACATTGTCATTATACCCCGTTTGTGTCGCAGGTTATGAAGAATCATTGCTAATTTGGTGGTCTTTTTTCAACATTTTGAGAAGGAAAACGCAAAATAGATTTTGGTATACAGTATATTCTGAATCAGCAAGTCTAAATTATATAAAAACCATTGTATACCACATTCTAACCGAGGAATGCCGTAACATGTTGTAGATATGGGATTGTCTTGTGGGAAGTCATGACCCCGCCGGATATCTTATATTTACGAGTAAGTCCTAAATGAAATTCATATTCGAAAATACCAGGTGAGCTAATGGACCGAGTTACTCTATGCATTACTATTTAGCTATGTATTATACAGCACTGGTTAAAATCAGCTGATGATGTACAGTTTCAGTTTCGGCGAAACTGACGAGGATTGATGGAGGAATATTTAGCATCAAAGTTTAAAGAGTAGAATTGAATAGAATAGGACCTCCGGTTCTGGGTTGATGTGTATCTGGAAATAGTTGAGATAAAAGTTGTTGCTGCGGAAACAGCACACCCTTTTATAATATTCAGCAGTCGTTTTGATCAGTAGTTTAGGAAATAATTACTTGATAAGAATCGATGGAATCGTATGTGACAAACTGACTATAGTTGATGACGATAGGCATTCGGATTCTCATACGAGAATAGAACAACACCAGCTGGCAATGAGATCATACAGCTCATGTGCCTATTAACGATCGTATCCTACAGGCTTATTCATGATAGGCAATTGACAGGACAGAGGCATTGCAGCGTCCTGTAGGAATTAATAACACAATCGAAATTTGTATATCAACTATGTGTCAAGCATACAATGGCATGCTACAACAACACATTCCATAATGTTGTTGTTTAGCTGACAGATCGCATCAGATCAGAACCAGCCAACACCGCTTTGCCTGTGTGCAGCAGTAGCTCCATAGAAGAGAAGCCCAGAGTTTGATTGCTAAGGATGATGTCATGATCAATGAGCGTCGATCAAACTCTGGGGCAGAGAATTAGAAAGAACAAGTTTCAAAGTAAGAATCGAAATGTAAGTGATCATGGATTGGTCAGGACGACCAACAGTTAATAGATAGAAGCTTCTAGGAGGGAATAAGCAGACGTTGATTGGCGGACTGATTATCCAGACCAGTCAAGCTGTGCTTATAACCTACCTAGAAGAATCATTAGAACAAAGAGTAAATATTACGATATGTATATAACTATATATCGTAATATGTATAGAACTTCAGAGTGGCTGAAGAGAATAAATAAGGCACTTTGCCGATTGTAGAATCAATCAATCCAACATCAGGTTTCCGTAGCCATCGCTGATGCTACGATAGCTGAAGCATAAGTTATACTAGATAGGTATAAGCCAAAATTATCAAAGTCTTTTATTTCAAAGTGTACAGTTAAATTAGCTCATAAATAAATCCATAATCTTGCAAAGGCAAGACAAGAGTTTGGTCTTTGTTCGTTTAGTAAAGTAGGGACTCTAGAGTGGAGAGCGGTACTCCAACGAAGCCAGGAATTTTCTTCAAGTCAGATAGGCCCGATCGTCACCATAACAAATATCGTTGCAATTCATCTAGCAACGAGGCGAGCCGACGATCATCGTTCTACTGCTTCTTTGCTAAGAGGTTGTCGCAGCAACCTATCACATCATAATCTTACCATGGACGTAGTAGGAAATATCATCAACCGGAGATCCAAAATCTTCAATGTGTGATTTCTCTAAAATATACACCTGTGCAAAAGTTAAGCACCAGCAAAAACAATAGAACGTAGAAACATGATGGTACAACTAGGCTGCCATACTTTTTGTCCCCGAGTTAGCTGACATAATTCCAAGTACGAAATGCACATGCATGCATGACTTCACGCCGCTTGATGTCCGTTCGTGGCGGGAAACAGCACACGTGTTCAGTTATGTAAAAGTCCAGTTTGAGGTGTAGAACATTACATACAGATTTAGGCGACAAGATTAGGAATTTTGTGTTCATGACCGTGGTTTATTTGTACAGAGAGAATTAGCTCTTGATTGTGAACCGCTATGGCAAGACGAAGGTTAAGTGATCGTGTGAAATGGCAAATCATAGGCATGCATACCACTGGTATGTCATGCAGAGAGATTGGCAGACAGCTGAACATTAACCATACTGTAATCAGTCGTTTGATTGCAAAACATGGGCAAACTAATGAGGTGAAGGACAGGCCTAGATCTGGAAGACCGAAGAAGACTACTGCCCGTGATGATCGAGCCCTAGTACGCCTTGTTAGGAGATCTCCATTCACCAACAGCAGAGTGCTCAGCCAGCAATGGGAAACGCGCAATAGAGTGTCAATGTCTACCGTCAAAAGGAGACTGTATGCTGCTGGCATGAAAGCTAGGAGACCTGTCAGACGTCCTCTCCTCACTGCACACCACAAAGAGGAGCGTCTGAGGTGGTGCAACGAAAGAAGACACTGGAACATGAGATCCTGGAGACGGGTACACTGGTCCGATGAAAGTCGGTTCCTGCTTCATGCCACAGATGGTCAAACTCGTGTATGGAGGTCCAAACGCACGGCGTACGACCAACGTAACATCATGGAAGAAGTTCCATTTGGTGGAGGTTCCGTTATGATATGGGATGCATCTCATTTGATTGTAAGCTGGATCTGTTGACTGTACCTGGAACACTAAATGGACAAAGATATCAAGATTCCATACTGGATAGAGTTGTGGTCCCTCATTTTGTAAATCATGCACCTCGAACCCACCCTATATTCATGGATGACAACGCCCGACCACATCGTGCTAGAGCTGTGCATGAATACCTCCGCCAGAATGCCATCGAAACCCTACCATGGCCAGCAAGGAGCCCTGACATGAACCCTATTGAGCATATCTGGGACATTCTGGGAAACATGGTGAGAAGGAGGGATCCTCCTGTGCAGAACCTACAGGAATTAACAGACGCACTCCATCTTGAATGGCAACGAATACCACAATGGCGTATCAGTCGGTTGGTGACCAGCATGAGACGTCGTGTCCAGGCCGTCATCCAGGCACAAGGTGGATATACCCGGTATTAATAATGACAGTCTCAAACTCGTGCACAGATGTTAAACTTCGTTTTCAGACACCATTAATGACAATCTAGCCACGTGTGTCAACTGTAGGGCAATAGTTGTCAGTTGTGTCAACGTAACCATATTCAGGCCTCGTTTTCAAGTTCAAACAAAAACATACAGTGTTTCCCCACCATCATAATCAGCATTCCTCTAGTTGCATTATTACCTCTTGCACTAAGATGGATGGGTACATAAATGTTTATGCTATTGCTTTCTTCATAGCACATGAATATACCCTCGCATGTGCGTAAAAATAGGGTGGTGCTTAACTTTTGCACAGGTGTATAGTCTAATCTATATCGGCATTCTCTAAATTAATATAATCTTACTGGTCCTATGCTTGACCCATACCCGGTATCGGCCCAGTATCGGCCCAATAAGCTGCATTATCAGGGGTATTATTAAATCTGGTAAACCTAATAAATATCATTCCTCATAATTTGTCACAGCTTTATCAATGTCTCAACAATTGTACATAGTGGAGAAATACTTAATTATATTATGTCAACATATTTAAATGATCTTATCTACATTCAGATAGACAGCATACATATCGATGACTCATCTGTACAGTTAATGGACGTTTCCAGTTTATCCATCCATTATATGACGTCATAATAAACTACGTGACGTGTTGGATGACGTCATAATCAATGACGTTATGAATGGCGCAGATAAGTGCGTTACGAACGCTTAATCGAAGACGGAATACTCGTTGTTGTACGAATTTTATGCCTTTACTATTTAATAAACGTTTTGTTGAATATTTTGAAACTAATTTGACTGGGCGCTGTAGGCAGCAACAGGAATCAGTCAAATTAGTGTCAATATATTCAACAACTAACCTGTATAGTCCTCTGGAAATTAAGAGTAAGGGCGTTCGGGGATCGATCAATCCCAACGCGGCGAAGTGTGGGTGGGGTTTAGCTAGAGATGGGCGGGCATAGCTAAAACTCGAACGGTTCATTTCCTATCCCGCTACTATAAGAGAAAATCCCATGGTTCACCACATGCATAGAATTGTACCAACCCCCCATACGATTGACCTACGCGTGAATCTCTCAGCATACACATATTCGACAAATGCAAGTATTTGTTAAGCTTCCTCTCCAGTGATCACGCGAATATGCGCGATATTTAATCACGGCTCTGTGAAATTAAGTTAGAGAAAATGAACTAACACCGTCATTGATAATGGCGGCATATGTATGGGGATATGCTCCGGTTGGTCGGTGGAAATCTCATGTTGGAATTTAGCCATATATAAATTGGATAGCTATTGAGGATAAAGTGACCAATCATTACATTACTAGAAGTCAGAAAGTCAACGTAATGAACCTTTCCGGTTTTAGCTATGCCCCGCCCATCTCTAGCTAAGCTCCACCCACACCTCGCTCGTTTTGGGATCGATCTCTGAACACCCTGACTATCAATTTCCAAAAGAACTACACAGGCAAGCTGTTGAATATTTTGAAACTAATTTTACTGTGTGCTGTTGCTGCCTAAGGCAGCAACAGCGCCCAGTCAGATTAGTTTCAAAATATTCAACAGCAGGTTTATTAAATAGAAATGAATTACAAAGACATACAATTCACACAACGTGTCGGACTATTTGAGATTTGATGACGGTCTATATGGAACCCTTTGTGACGTAATGATTGTGACGTCATCATACACGCGCTGCGATGATCAGATGGATAATCTGCAAAGTTGAATTGGACATACTTAGACAGACATCTGTCCAGGTCGTTCCTACTAAATTGTTATTGATTTACCATAACCTGCAAAGGAATTGAGACATTTGGTTGTTGCCACCTCCGCCGCAAAATATAATAAAGCTGTTGCCTACAAAATGTCAAAATGTTGTTGAATAATTTGAAACTAATTTGACTGAAAACCAATGCTGCCTAAGGCAGCTTCTAGTCAAATTGGTTTCAAATTATTCGAAAGCTTACATATATCATCACTGTAAAAGTGAGATATTGGGATTACAGATTTAAATGGGTAAAATGGAATAATTGTTTTGATGTGGGGCCCCTTATTGTGGGAGTGGGGTCTGGATGTAGTCCCGTTATCTGTTACAGTAATCCGACTCTGAGTTTAACTTATTTATTTATGTACACATGGTGATGTTTGCTTTACTACTTCGGATTATGGAATTCTTTTATTCGTGTGTGCAATGTCTTTGAAAATCAAACAGATTCGTATTGCCAATGATAGCACTTAGCTTACTTAGATCAATGACACAATTCGTTCTATTTATCCATTCCGAAATTCTTCTTCTGTCCTCTAGTTATAAAGTGTGATAGTCGTGTTAGTACCCATGATAACAAGATGTGCAGCCTAGTGCCTTTTAAGAGATGATGAAGCACATTTATCTGCGAAAGTTTGTCAAAATTAATTAACTTAATCTTAACCCTCCTAAACGCGATTATACCGTATTAAAAAACTCATTTACAATTAAATAAATATTATATTGAACATTAAAAAAACCTAATTCGACTATAGGCAACAAGAGGCTCTGACACCTTAGAAGGCCATCTAATGTGTCGGAGCCTCTTGTTGCCTATAGGTTGAAACAAATAGAAAAACAGACACACTGGCAGACGGAATAACGGAACCAATCGATATATTGAGGAAAATTTAAATTTTCGTCAATAATAAAGTATTACAGTATTTGATCTGTAACGGTAGTTGTCAAATAAATGTATTGTTTCAGTTAGATAAGCAGTATTAGCAAGATCAATGCTATGATTAATGTATTGATTGTTATATGTGCACACTCACCGCCTCGATAGACAACATTGTTTACAGATCAACATTGGTGTGGCGCGATGTACATCACTCTGATTGCTAATAGCAGAAACCAATCTGTGACTCAAGCATATGGCCTCGTAATAAAATTACGTCACAGGTTGGTGGACGTCACAATCAAGATGAATGATATATATCTAAGTCTGTCATTGACTTTTAATAGTCTGGCATGTGTACGAATTGTATGTCTTTACCACTTAGTAAACATGCTTAGGCCTCCGTGTAAACTTTTCTGAAAATTAAGATTCAGGGATTTCAGGGTTTCGATCGATCACAACACAGGCAAAGCGTGGGCGGAGCTTAGCTAGAGCTGGGTAGGGCATAGCTAAAAGTGGATAAATCCATTAACCCGTCGTTCAAATGGCGAATAAATTCGCTATGCAAATGCTTGGTGGGTGTACTGGCTTGTGCGATCTACGCAAACAACATATTTCCCTCGCTCCGCTCAAGGAAATGCAAATGGTATTAACATCTGTTTGCTCAGAAAATACTGCGTTTGCACAGGCCAGACAGGCCTGCGCACCCTGCAAAACACATGTATTCCCAATAATATTATCCTTAAGCGATGCCACATGTCAGAATGCACGATCATATTTGATTGACATGATGCCGTTTATATGATTCAGTATCTCCCTCATGTACTGTTATCATACTCATAGTATTACTCGCTAGATCACCCATGTGCATTCCCTTACTATTGGGCTAGTTGTCGCAAGCACCGGTAACGCGAGTTCAGTAAATCACAATTGCGCATGAACCGGTAGGACCTGTTCTCTTATGGGCTGACGCAGACGGTCAGATACATAAATAGCCTCCAAAATGACTAAATTCTCTTTTGGTAATTTGAAACGGAATTGAACAGATGGAGATTTATATATTTTAATCCGAAATAAAATTGTATTGGCTCTATTATTCTGACACTTTATTCGACTACGTAATAGAATTAGTAACCAAGGCATATTATTTTGGAGACTATACATGTGGCCAGAAAATACCGAACTCTGAAATGCCGATTTTGAGAGGGTCATGAGCGGACTAGCGAGTATATACTATATCTATGGTTGTTATTCATTACGCAATTACCGAATTTGAGCATCCCGCATGGGAAATATAAGACAATATAACCCGCGCGAAATGCCTAGTTTGATTATATTGTTCATCCGGATTACGATAACGCATAGATTGATATGGCGTCTAACGGTGTAAGCATCGTCGCTTCAAAGATTCAAACACACATTGCATAAAGCGTTGCCACTATTTAATATATAACTGTGATTGTCTGCTGAATGTATTTTTCCAATAAAGATATAGCATTTCTAAGCTATGGTGCAACGAATCCACTTTAAATGGATAATGTTGATATAAATCTAACACTCTGGTAACGCTGTGACGTTTGCAGATTAGTATTATTGTAATGTGATGAAATGTGCATAGCTTTGGTGGTTAATGGACCTTTCCATTCTTAGCTATGCCCCGCCCATCTCTAGCTAAGTTCCACCAATACCTTGCTCGTGTTGGGATCTATCGATCTCTGAACTCTTTGACTAGCAATTTCCAGAAAACTATACAAGTAAGCTATTGAATATTTTGGAACTAATTTGACTGGGTGCTGTTGCTACCTATGGTATGAAACCGTAAATGTCGACTGACTGTACTCGCTTCAATCGGGGAATCTAGTTTTTGCTATGCCCCGCCCATCTCCCGCTACGCTTCACCCACGCTTTGCCTGAATCTCGATTTCCTGAAAACCAGACAGGTAAGCTGTTGAATATTTTGAAACTGATTTGGCTGGGTGCTGCTGCCACCTATATGGCAGCAACATCGTCAAATTAGTTTCAAAATATTCAACAGAAAGTTTATTAAGTAGTCAAAGAGATATAATTCGTACAACAACGCTTAGTCCGTCATCAATTAAGCGTTCGCCACGGACATATTTATGCCAGTCATGACGTATTGTGTTATGACATCAGTCTATATGTCACATAATTGATTATCAGGTCATATGATTGATTGATAAACTGGAAAGGTCCATTAGACAATTCAGTTTACTTTAACCAATGCTATGAGGAATCGAATACGTTTATTGGCGTATTTGATAGAATGTTGATCCCAACACGGACAAGGCGTGAGTGGAGTGAGGGAGGGAGGGGGAAGGGAGGGAGGGGGGAAGGGAGGGAGTGAGGGATGGAGAGAGAGGGATGGAGGGAGGGAGGGAGGAGAGAGAGAGAGAGAGAAGGAGGGAGGGAGGGAGGGAGGGAGAGAGAGAGAGCGAGAGAGCGAGAGAGCGAGAGAGCGAGAGAGCGAGAGAGCGAGAGAGAGAGAGAGAGAGAGAGAGAGAGAGAGAGAGAGAGAGAGAGAGAGAGAGAGAGAGAGAGAGAGAGAGAGAGAGATGGGCGTGGCATAATTAAACCTGGAAAGGTCCGTTATGAGCACCAAGCTAGTCGATACGTTTCTTTTCTATTTAGAGAATCGCATAGTTTATTCTATAGTTAGAATTATATAATCTTTGTGAGATATCATTGGCAATTCTGACTCCATGGATGGATACGCATATGAAATGAACATCTTACCGTACATACTGCGTTTATTATTTCGATTGCGAATATGTTGAATAAATTTGATGCGATATCCATGCCAGTCAGTCTAGAATTAAGTTTTGCTTATTAATGTAGTTCTCCTCGTCTAAAGGGGTTTATCGTGGCCGTCTTCTGAATCACGGCCAGTTATCATAATCACACCAACTACGACGACGACTACAACAATAAAAATAACAATAACAATAACAACGACAACGACAACGGCAACGACAACGATAATGGCAACGACAATGACAACAACTATTACTAAGATTATTACAACTAGCGTCAATAAACATCGGGGTTTAAAATTAAAATTAATTTCTGAACTACTGGACAGTTACCGACGACGACAACACAACAATAAAAATAACAATAACAATAACAATAACAATAACCATTACAAAAACAACGAGAATGGCAATGCCAACAACTATTACTACTCATACTACAACCACGACGACGACGACGATAACGACGACAAGGACAACGACACGACAACGACAACGACAACGACAATAACGATAGCGATAACGATAACGATAACAATAATAACAAAAAATCAAAAGCAACAACAGCAGCAATCGTGACTTGGCGCCATGATGCATATACAGAGGTAATGTCTTTAATTAGTTTTGTCGCATATGTGCGGAATTGGTGTGTTAGAACACATGAAAAGTTATTCCGACACACAAACCCCGTCTTTATTGATCCAGCTAAAACACATTTTTATGTTACCAGCTTACATGACTTATGCTCATGACATATACGACTGCGCGGCTCCGTGCCATGTCGTCAGCCAATGTGCAATGGCAATTTGCCACATTATCTGGTAATGCCTGGTTAACCCTTTAACTCTCGAATTTATCCAGGAAGATTTCAATTTTCTCATGGAAAATGTCCATTTTCAGACCAAGCTAAGACTATTTTTGAAAATTTACCACTGGAATAACTGGCTCTGTTTTCGAGCCAGTCATTGTAGTGGTAAATTGTCAAAAATAGACTTCTTTTTGGTCTGCAAATGGACATTTCTCAAGGTCACTTCAGAAGCCGTGTTTGGCTGATATGAGTGTTAAAACCTTTGTTGCCAACCCATCAGTCTTCCTGCACTCATTTTTACCATCTGTGAAAGTCGGTTCTCAGAGTCAGTGTATGCATATAGTTAACGCAACATAATTATTCCTACATTGCGTATTATATTTGAGTATGCGCATTACAGTATATCCTTACCCGCTGAAGCAAGAAGTTTCCATAGTACTTTGAATGCAGATGTGAACTATAATCTCATCTCTAATGTTGTATTATACGGATGGACAATGGTACATGTATTCATATCATTCATTTCACAGGGCGCCGCATTCACCGATAGTTTCAAAATATTCAATAGAATAGGTATTAAATTGAAATTTCATCAAAGAGATACAATTCGTACAATACAAGATGGCGCCGGCCATAGTTCAACAATAACATGTTAAAAATCAAATAATGGTGACACGGTTCCATTCAGTAGCCTTGGCATGCAATAGTAACATCAATAACAATATATGGCAACATCATCATACGGTTTTCAATACCTCATTTTAAATTCTACCGATGCTCCTCAGTTTGTCGCTGATATTACTAGTACTACTGCATGCCAATGCTACTGAATGGAACTGTATCACAATTATTTGATTTTTAACATCGTGCCCACGTTATTGTTGAACTATGGTCGGCGCCATCTTGTATCCGCGTGCAACAGTGAGTGATGAAATTACGTGCCAAGGCAACACATTCCATTCCGTATTCGGTAATAATTATCCTGTTGAATATTTTGAGACTAATTTGATTGAAAGCTGTTGCTGTCTCGGGCAGCAAGCTCCAGTTATGAGTAATAGATTTCAGTTCAAGTAGTCTCGTTAAACTAGCGTCAATAAATATCAAGGATTAATATAAAAATTAATCTCAGAACTACTGGACAGTTACCAAATAGACTCTTTTGCGTGGTGACTTGTATCTGCCTATATAAACAAAGTTAGTAAACATCATTATTCCAAATAGAGGGGTTGGATGGGTGACTAGTCTCCCTTTTAACACCATGGATGCCATCCTGAATAGCTCTTATGAGATGAGGTGGGTCTTTCCAAGATTACTTAATCCAGCGAGTTACCGATGGCACGCGTGGAGTGAACATACGACAGCCAGCTTACAACAGGCGATTAGGGGTCTGTAGCTGATAACATTCACGTACAATCACAATTCGTGTAGGCAGTACACTTATATTTTATTTATAATAATATCAGGGAGATGTAGTAAAATGTCTAGCCATAAAGAATTCGAAACATATGCGCTAATGAAATGGATAAATCCACTTTTAGGTATGCCACGCCTATTCCAAGCTAAGCTCCGCCCACGCTTTGCCCGTGTTGTGATCGATCGACCCCTGAACTCCATGAATCTCAATTTCCATAGAACTATACAGGTAAATTGTTGAATATTTTGAAACTAATTTGACTGGATGCTGTTGACACAAACTGCGCCCAGTCAAATTAGTCTCAAAATATTCAACACACCTATTTATTAAATATTAGGGCCATACAATTCGTACAATTTGAAGAACTATTAAGCATTTATGCCGGTCTTAGATATTCCATTCATGACGTATTTGATTGTGGCGTCATACACATCAATGACAGACTGCGGGATTCCTCTATTATATTTGCATCGTGGACAGCTGTGCATATTTGATGACAACCAAACTATTTATATCGCTAAATAAGTACATAATGGTTTAGATTCTCATTCATTTCGCGACCATTAATTTAAAATAACAGATGCTGAACTGTTTGAATGTCGTCACTAAGCGTTCGCCGTTCAAGCCCATGCATGTTGGTGATTGTGCCATTGTCACGGATTTGATATTCTGATTTCCTCTTTTCTCATAATTGACGTGTCAGCTTAGAAGTGATTGCAGAGAGGCGTGATAATCTGGTAATCATTGGGATTTTTTTTAGCACGGTATCATCCAACATTGGAAAATGTATTAACAATATATGGCAACATCATCATACGGTTTTCAATACCTAATTTAAAATTCTGCCGACGCTACTCCGTTTGTCGGTGATCTTGCTGTTACTACTGCGCATGCTATTGAATGGAATTAAAATAGTGATGTAGAAACACGGCATATTTCCACCCATATAACCGTGTATAATCTATTGCTTATCATCCTCATGTTTCCTGTTTCCCCGTATAGTTACAGGAATGATGGTGTAACTTGCGTTGAATTATTAGGTTTCCTGCCAATCGGATGTCGTTAATCGAGGTATGATTGCGGGCTATGGATGATATATCCGTGCACAATTCGTACGAAGCGGACACCATATATTTCTACGTTCAAGGAAATTGATTTATTGCGCAAGAAACATGAATGATGGCGTACTAAACACGCGGATCATCTTCGATTTGTCGTTGACAAATGCGCATATCGTTTTACAATCTTTTGTATTTGTCTCTAATGGAGGGATCTGCTCTGTCACTCAAATATCTTACATCATACTCAATTATGTCACTAGTTATAGCTGACGTGACATTCAAAATGACATCGACTCTGACACTAAAATAGAAACGTCAAACGAAGTGACGAATTGTATCTCTTTAATGAAATTTCAATTTAATACCTATTCTGTTGGATGTTTTGAAACTAATTTGACTGAGAGTTGTCGTTGCCATAGGTGGCCATAGACAGCAACCGTTAACAGTCAAATTAGTTTCAAAATATTCATCAGCTTATCTGTATAGTTACCTTGAAATGTAAATTCTCAGAATTCATTTTTAAACGTTTCAAACCACGCATAAAAGAGAACGCTGCTCATCTATAAATGGGCGGGTATAGCTAGAAATTGGTCCCTCCATTCGTAATGGATTAGTATGATGAAAATATAAATCATTATAATTATTATCTTAATAGAGTAATCCAGTCTGTCAGCCAGTGATATGACGTTATAATGAACTACGTCACATATAGGTTGACATCACAATCAGATACGTTATAAATGGCATCTCTAAGTCCATCAGGAACTCTTAATAGTCATATTGTACAAATTGTATGGTTTTACTATTTAAGTAACTTTATGTTGGATAATTTGAAACTAATTTGACTGGGATTAGTTGCCGCCATAAGTAGCACCAGCGCCCAGACAAATTAGTTTCAAAGTATTCAGCGGCTTACCTGTATAGTCTTCAGCAAATTGAGTCTCACGGAGTTCAGTGTTCGATCGATCACAACACAGGAAAACAGGGGCGGAGCTTGGCTAGAGATGTGTGGGGTATAGCTAAAACTGGATGCATCCATTCTGTTGAGAATGCTGAGCAGTTCCTGCGCAATGTCTGCCTGCCATGAGAAATTCTCCATGGTGAAGCTTACCAATACATCATTGTGGCCTATTGCTTTCCAGAGAAGTGTTTCGAATAGGATTAGTGTCGTGCCAGCATCTTCTCTACTTGATGTCGTATACATAATTTGGCAATGGATATACCCATTTGAAGAGAATGGAACTTTAGCTCCAAAACAGACATTCAAAAGGAACAGTGACGACATTTATGATTGTGATTTCTCGATTTATTCTCACGGCGACGATGACGACGACGACGACACCGACGACGACGACGACGACGACGACGACGACGACGACAACGACGACGACCACCACCACCACGACGACCACCGCCACGCTGACGACGACGACGACGACGACGACGACGTCGACGACGATGACGACGACGACGACGACCACGACCAGGACCACGATTGACAGTGTTCTGCAGCTCAAAATGTGAAAACAGCGGCAATCAGCTTCTGTTCAACATTCTCCACTGTAAATTGTCCACTGCGAGCATTCTGAGCTCCTTTAGTTTCATTCTCCTCTTTAATGGCCATAGATTATATTCTCTGAGCTCTGATCGCAAATCACTTGTTTGCGTCATTTGTGTGCCTGATACATGTTGGAACCTACAGCTGCAAATCCCAGTGCTTTCTGAGCAGGGATATTATCTTGCATTCGAAGAACATGACCGAACATAGACCATCGCTGTTGTGCAACTCTCACAGATAGAGGCACTGTGGTACACAATTGTCGAGTGCTGAATGTGATATTAGAATGTGTGACCATCGATGATTTGTAATGACTCGTGGTTGTTTGCTGTGACATTCATTACGTGTATCTGAAAGGTCTTTTGGAGCTCCCCAGTCGTTGCAATTGCAGAGAATTATGTAGCATCATATAGGGGTCTAGTTGCACCTTGAATTTCATGGGGATTTCTAAAGCCACGACTCCACAACTTCCTAAAGGACTGAAAGGTCCTTTTGTATCAAATTACCATGTGCGCTATAAGCATGGAAATGTGGATACCATTGGTCAGATTTCAGTTTATATGCGAAATTGTTGGTGTAATGGTGGCGACTAGACTGGGTTACTCTCCAGGATTCATATAGCAGGCTACATAACTACTTACGTTGATAAGAGACATAAAGTAGCATAATTGATGTGGGTTACCTAGAATGGCCTTTTCCAAATTTAGCTATGCCCCGCCCATCTCTAGCTAAGCTCCACCCACACCTCGCTCGTGCTGGGATCGATCGATCTCTGAACTCGCAGACTTTCAATTTCCAGAAAACTATACAGGTAAGCTGTTGCATATTTTGAAACTAATTTGACTGGCTGCTGTTGCTGCCTATGGCAGCAACATCGCCCAGTCAAATTAGTTCCAAAATATTCAACAGCACGTTTCTTAAATAGCAAAATCATACAATTCGTACAACGTATCGGACTATTAAGCGTTAAAGACGGGCGTAGTCGAATAATTTATGACGTTATGATTATGACGTCAGCATACCCGCCGCGTAGTTGATTATGACGTCATATGATTGAGTGAAGAATTGGATTCATGAATTCTCCTGATCTGCTGTTCTAGTGCAGTTGGTCTACTATTTAAGCATGAAGTATTTGTCCTTGAATTTGATTTGGAACAACATCAGGCTGTATTGGGGGTGATATCGGTCCAGTACCGGCCCCGTAACATGCCTTATCAGGTCTATGTTATATCCGTGTCTAGCTTACTATAATCTTTGCCTATCGCCCCAGTGTTCACACCTGAAGAATAGTGCTCAATATTTTGTCTAGTCTGCATAAAATAATGACGAAGAAGGTCGGATGCTTTTTAGTGCTATCGTGGAAACATCGCCTTTTAACTAAAGAGGATACGAGGTTTATTATCGCCTGATCAATTAAGCTAAATAGAATACAACACCGCGTGTGTGGTCGTACATTCATTACTAGCTGCGCAAAAACAGATTATTTATTATACATGTATCACTACTACCGCTACTACTGCTGCTACTGCGGGTAAAAACATTGCAAAATATCATGAGAAGAAAATGGTATTAATGTTAAAAAAAAGGAAAGGGAGCTATGAAAGCCATTGTGTAGACGCCTTATATACTAATAAAGTGTTTGTGGAGTGACTCCTGGACAGAAACGTGACAAAGCCATCAAATTGGGCTTTTAACAATCGCGAATTCCACATTTTTGAAATTTTCGTGATTGCGGCCATTTTCCTCTCCTTCAGAAAGGAATGGGGAGTTTCAAACAACCAGAAAGCGGTTTGTGACGTGGGCGATGACGCGGCGTTTGCGTGATGGTGCTTGGGTGAATAAAACCCCAGCTTTCCCCCTAGTATATATGCAGTAAATTAGTCCCATTTAAATGACAATCACGCTTTCACCTGTTACCTTGCTGCTGCATTGAAATCCGTGCGGGAAACTGTTCCGCAGGACCAAACACCCCAGTGTCAATACTGGGTATGACGCTAGAGATCGAATATGCCAACGATGTGGACTTCATAGACAAGGAAAAGAAATTCCTTGGGGAACTTTTCCCACCAGCTGGAAGCAAACTAAAAATTGAGACTATATGAATGAATGAAAAAACCCAGAGTTCATCCACATATACCTATCAACAAAGCATAAACCAAAAGAAAATCACGATCCACTTCGTGGCACCGAACCATGGAGGAAAAGTAAAATCCTGGGCTCGCTGCTTTGCAGTACTGCTGACATTGCTGCACGCTGCGGCATGGGGAACATAGCTTTCCAGTCCTTCTGGAAGCTATTGATTCGTAGATCAAAGATGCCCTTTGCAAAAAGACTACGTTTATATATTCCAACCTGCATATCCTTGATGCTATGTAACTGTAACAGCTGGGCAGCTCCAAAGGCAGCTCTAGACTAACTCGATGCCTGCCACTGCAAACACCTACGCACCATCACTGTACACCGATGGCCACAGAGCATAATTTCCAATGATGCACTATACACGATGTGTAATGTGTGTAATACGTCGCCGCTGTTGTGAAAGTCGCCCAACAAAGATGGTCCATGTTTGGCCATGTGCTAAGGATCCCAGAAGAGACACCAGCACGGAGAGCCTTGGAATTCGCGTACTCGGAGCCAGCAAATTCAAATCCATGAGAGGACGTCATTGCATAAATCTGCTAAGCGCGCTACGATGTGACCTCAAGAAAGCGGGACTCGGTACACTCAAGTCAAGAATGGACGTGATGAAGCTAAGGATTTCGGCTGAGGACAAGACACAGTGGGCAAAAGCGAAGAAGGACTGATTGCAGCTGTAGGATGTTTCTACTACTTCAGCCGCAGAATACAGTAATCATACAATCACGCTATTCCGTCGCCGTATTTTGACCTGTTTGATGGATATTCGAGCAAAATGTATCAGTATTTTAATGGTTGACCTGTTGATTTGACAACATTCCCTAATCTTGCTATAATCTTCCAGTCCATGAATTACCTAGTACTCTGCCTTAGTCCTCTAAATAATAATTGTTCAGCGAAATATCTTCCATTTCCGCATTATTTGTGCAAGATATTGATAGCAGTGATTTGTTTACTGTTTTTATACCAGATTGTAGCCAGTATTCGCGAATCCAATGACTTGTTCAATGGGCGTGTGAATGACCACATTTGTGCTGTTCATTTTCAAATAAGTGCTAGAATGATGGTAGCTGATGTTGTGAATGGTGATAAATTATACCGCTAGACAATTGAGATAACCAGTGGGTGTGTTTTGGTTGAGGAGAGTGTGGAGGATGGTGTGTGGGGTGGGGTGGGGGTAGATTAATGAAGGGGTGATAACCATACATGTCAGTCTCGGTTTACTGATGTGAAAATTTTCATGAATGTTGTCCTGCCTCTAAATCCGTTTAGTTATTCATGCCTGGCAGAAGACATAATAGCATCATAACCAGCTCTGGTGTGTCGAATTTTGAGTTGCAGGAGCTGGCGTGGATGGGTAGGTGGGGGCAACACTTCTGTACTTCTGGGCTAGTATGCATAAAGGTGGTTTAGAGAGAGTTTAGGTTAAACCATGTGTAACCTTTCATTTACACCACTGTCTATATGCATACAGGTGCTTTAAGGTAAACAGTGGGTTAATAATTAAACACAGTCTAAGAGATTATATGCATACCAATTGTTTAGTTTAAACAAAGGTGTAAATACCTCAAAATATGCCAGTTTTACTAAACCCACTCTGGGGGTAGGTTTAAGCGTGGCATAACTTCCAAAATAATCTGATATTACTCATTCGAATTCCATTCTTGGAACAATATGATGGTTGATTCTATTTCTTGACGCAGGTTGAATGTAATGGTATTTGCGCTGCTACTGTTAATGTTATTGATGATGATGATGATGATGATGATGATGATGATGATGATGATGATGAAAATAACGACTAATACGACGACGACGACGACGACGACTACGACGTCGACGGCGACGATGGTAGTGGTGTTATGGTTGCGGCGGTAGCGCCGACGGCGACGACGGCGGCAGATTGGTTAATCGGTTAGCTGTCGGGCATGTACTAGGGTAGGGGAGGAAGAGGAGGAGGAGGAGGAGGAGGAGGATGGGGGGATGGTGGATTGCGGAGTAGGAGGAAGAGGGGGGAGACGAGGAGGAGAACGATGCAGTGTATGCGGAGTGTGTGGGTGGAGAGCGGAGGTGTGTGAGATCGTATATGCGGATTGGGTGGTGTGGGGAGGAGGGGAGTAGATTGAAAAAGTTTGGGATTAATGCGTCTATACTGATTTTGTGTAGGGTGAACTGGTAGACTGGTAATTACCCAGTCCACCCCATCACACTACCATCCCTTTGCATACATCTGCATTGCATCTTCTTATGGCGTGACCCTCGCCCGTATGCTGATGACGACGACGATGACTACGACACTGCTGCTGCTTCTGCTGCTACTTCTGCCGCTACCGCCGCCGCCGGCGTCGGTGATGGTGGTGGTGGTCGTAAGGCATGTGATGGTGATGATGATGATGATGATCATGATGATGACGATGATCATCATGTATCATCATCATCATCATCATCATCATCATCAGCAGCAGCAGCAGCAGCAGCAGCAGCAGCAGCAGCGCATACCTATTCATAGTTAGCCAAATAAAATTATGGTCATAGATATATTAATACCATACCTTAATGTGTAATGCTTTGTGTGGTCAAGGATAATTAATCTTACAAAATGGATAACTTAAGTGGGATGTTAATGAAAGATTCTAAAATTTATCATATACCCTACCGTATAGCAGAAATCTAATTTCATCAACACGTTGAATGCAAACACATCATTGCCGATTGATCAATTCTAATTAAATAAACATTGCCATATTGCCTCAAAATGGTCTTGCACGCACACGCACTCCCTGAATTGGCGGCGAAGTTATTGTATCTACTGGGTAGAGTGGGGGTTTTCATCCAAA
Organism: Chaetoderma sp. LZ-2023a; assembly: GCA_034401795.1. Taxonomy (NCBI): domain Eukaryota; kingdom Metazoa; phylum Mollusca; class Caudofoveata; order Chaetodermatida; family Chaetodermatidae; genus Chaetoderma; species Chaetoderma sp. LZ-2023a. The sequence goes on along the minus strand of CM067369.1, from coordinate 81,260,820 downwards.
TCCCTTGCGTGCGTATACGGTAGTGATGTATTACTGTAGCAATCAAATAACCAATTTGGACCGTTTGTTAACAGGCCATTACCGTTTCTAAATAACGCAAACCCATATGCCAATTTGTTATCGGCGTGCAAGTTTATAAACGGCGCGTGGCCAATTTGGCAATTGGCAAACGGCGCACAGCCCATATGCCAATATTAAACTTGCGCCAGCAGGCAACAGGATATTAAAAACTCTTACAAACATAATAACATAAAACTATAATTCACGTTTTCAACGATGATACGAACCGATCAATAAGAAAATTGTCATATGTGCTGTACGCCGTTTACAAACAGTCGCGCTGATAACACATTGGCGTATGGGTCAGCACCATTTACAAACAGGACAGATTGGTGCATGTGTCTTTACCTGTTTGCTTCATATTTGCGATAAGATTAACCGGAAACATATAGACATAAATGCACATCGCAAAGCATTGCATGCTTTTCCGACCTTCGTCGTAATATAGCTTGCCGCGAAATTGACATCTGTATGACACTAAACAATGGTTTAATGTTAAACTATGTCTAAGCTTAACGGCAGGTTAACTAACACAGGTCTAATTAAACTACTTTCCAAGCATACCGATTTTGTTAAACCACAAACTGTGGTTTTACTAAAGGTAATCACAGCACCACTGATTATAACGGAAAGTCACTGTTACTATGCATAACAAGTAAATAGGCCTTTCTATCGTTGAATAGGTGTTGATCATGCTTAATCCTTACCATTCTGATGTCAATATTCTTTATTTCATAGTGCTAATATCAAAGAAACTGGTTTACATTTTTCAACAATTTTGGCGGACGATGATATATGTAATATCAAATATATAAATGTTATATATATAAACATGTATAAATCGTGGTATAATTGTTATATGTCAAGGGTCCAACATCATAGGCCTGGTCTTTGGTGGATTTCTGTTTTGAATTGTTAAAATTATTTATCTATATGCAAATAAATAATCTTGAATCTGAATCTGTCTATGACAGCAACATCTTGCACCAAATTTGTTTAAAAAAGAACACCTGTTCATCAGGACTTTAATTTAATTTGAAAATTAAAAAATTTGGCATCAGAATGCAAAGGGTTAATTGTGTATCTAGGTAAGGAATGATATGTCCTGTATTGGGTTAAAAAGTAGAGGGATGTCCATGATTTTTTTACATACCTGTACCTGCAACACTGGATACAATTTACTTGCCCATAAAATATTGCTACATAAAAGGTTTTGGCATTTTTCTAGGTTCATTCTGCTGTACTTAGCAGAAATATGGTTAAAGAAACACTAACCTTCACCATGAGAAATAATTCCCTATATCTACATACAACTAGGGGTATGTGATTGGATTATTATTTTGCTTGGCCTCAATGCGTTTTGAACACTATGCAATGCATGAGGTGAATGTATACAACTCATAGCAATAATTTATAAATTATATCCTAGATCTGAAATTATGTGAATGACAGAAATTGTGAAGGCCCTTGTCATTATGGAGTCTTACCTAATAGAAAACTCATTTACTGAAGTTAATCTTGAAATCTAAATCAATAAGCATGTATTCTAGAACAAAACTAATATCATTAAATAACTTATCCCATGGTGAGGTGGTGTGTTTACTAACTGATATCATGTAGATGGGGGAATCATTTCATGATTGCATTATACATGTGATAGATTATATTTCATGAGCAGTATCAATGTATCATATCATCAACTGCTATTGCCTAAATATGTGTATATAGGTAAAATAACTAAGAACCACCCATATAGAGCCTCACTTCTGCAGGTAGATAGTATAGATAGACCAATCAATTATCCAATTTCAATTTAGGCAAATAGTCTGATTTTACAAATGATTTACCATTTGATAAATGTATGTGTGCATCTGTAAGTGTCATGTCATGAATTGGTTCAGAGAAATTAACTAACATTGCCAGGGTTGAATCACACACTACATTGTAAAACATTGCTGCATATATGGCCCAATATCTGCCGGGTATCTGCCCATGGATAGGAACTAAGATATCTTTTAAATAGAGGTGGAGGAAACCTGGGTTATGCGAGTATGTTGTCATGGGCCCTTCACTGATGAAATGCTGACAATAAGATATGTGGAAACAAAATCTCCTTACAGACAGGAGTGTAACTTCAACCATACTGGTCAATTACTTGGCTCTAGCTGATTCACTAGGCTGACATTTAACAATCACCAGGACTGGGGGTAAGTAGAATTTGTGCACCTTGAATACAGGGGTAATTGGGTAAATTTTTAGGAATTGGAATTGCTAATTGGAATTGACTCCTTTTCCCAAAGAATTGCTAATTACATATTTTTTTTCAATTAGTAGTATTTTATCAATATAGCTTTGTCTCCGAACATAACATAACATTTGTAATATGCAAAGTCAAATGTTTTGCATCATTTGAGTAGTGGTTAATACGTTAACTGGTCAAACTGGCCAAAACAGCCTTTTTATTGGGCTTGATATATCTGCAATCCAGGAGAATACACTTTTAGAAATCTTACCACTGTAATGTCTGGTCTTATAATCAAGCCAGCCAATTCAGTTACAAATAATCAATAAATTGTATTCACATGGTCTGCAAAGTATTAGTGCCGATTTTCTATGACAAAATTGAAATTTTGTTAATGAAATTTATCCAATAACCCTTTCAATAACAAATCTCTGAAAAAATAAATTCTTTATAATATAAAACTGATTCTGTTGAATGTTTTGTAAGGCAACAACGTTTTCCAGTCACATTAATTTTAAGAATTTCCTGTATTGTTGCCTTGAAAGTGAGATATGTGGAATTCATTGGCGAAAAGGTTAATGGCCATGTTGGCCAAAAATTGTATCCATGTCAGAGGGCTGGGCTGGGAGGGACACCGTTTAATGCCAATCTAGTGCAAACTAGCCTGTCCAGTGGTCTTATGAAGTGTACATTTCCAGGCCAAGAGTAGACTATATTTTTAATTTTACCATTGAAATGACTTGCTCGATAACAGAGCCAGTAATTCCAAAGGGAAATTTTCAAAAAATAGTTTTCACCTGGTTTAAAAAGGATATATTCGATGACAAAATTGAAATTTGACGTAACAGGTTTCGTGGCTAAAAGGGTTAAGGCAGAGCCTAATATAAATATCCCCTCGCTATTATCAGCAATCATATGAGGTGGGCGGGAGTAATGTAGACAGAGTATCCAGCGTACTGGGAAGGGGTGGGGGCCTATGCATAGGCTAGGAGGAAATTCACAATATGAGTAACTCACATAATAAATTTGGATGATATCCCCTTGAAACTTGACGTTCTGCCCCGCCCCAAGTCCCAACTCACGCCCGGGGCTGAGCAGTACAATTGAATGGACAGATTCGTTTGTCAACGCATTCAATCGCATCTCGGATACACAGACGAATAATCAATTGACGCCAGTTTTCATGACATATATAACACGATTATTCAGTCTCCGGTTACGATAAATGAATAATTTCGTCAATTTTATATTATAGGCCTTTGATTTTTCGCCCATCCATCTCACTACCACATAGAATACACACTAATAATAAGTTTATTACCTATTCAAGTGTAATATGTGATATTTCCAGGCATAAATCTTTTAATAATGAAGAGTATACCATCAAAATGGCGACGTCATAAAATTGGCTAATATCACGTGACTTCAGAAAACTTGCTCAACGCGTATTCGTACCTCCACACATTGGAGAGCGCGCTGTCCAGCTACGCCACTAACCAGGCAAAATGGTGACCGTCGTTAGAGACGTAAATAAGGGTGTTTATGTGCGTCTAAAACATTAATCAACTCGTTTAATCTTCTTTACTGGTGCTAAGAGTTTTATTATTATTTAATGTGTCTATTCAATAGCATTTGCTGGTTCCCTTTTCCGTTCCTTTAAGATCATTGTCTTCTGACGACGCTGTTGTTTACCACCAGCTGCCAGCGAAAGTGATTGAAATGAAATAAAGCATAGCTAGTTCGTATGTAAGAGAGGAATGAAAACTATAACACGCCTATGTATTCAGTGCAAACAAGAAGCTCGTTAGAATAAACTATAAACTGTGAGTAATGGAAGAATCCAGTTTTAGCTGTGTCCCGCACATCTTTAGCTAAGCTCCACCCACACTTCGCCCGTGTTGGGATTGATCGATCTCTAAACTCGGTGACTATCAATTTCCAGAAATCTATACAAGTAAGCTGTTAGATATTTTGAAGCTAGCTGTTGCTGCCTATGGCAGCAACAGCGCACAGTCAAATAATTTCAAAATATTTAACAAAATGTTTATTAAATAGAAAAGACATACAATTCGTACAACAACGTTACGCTAAGGCCGTAATCAATTAAGCGTTCCTGACGAATTTATCCACGTCATTCATAACGTCATTGTTTATTACGTCATCATACACGTCACGTAGAGGAGTATGACGTCATATGATTGATGGATAAACGTGAAAGTTCCATTACTCTATCGTTAAGAAATAGCTAGATAAGTGAGAGGGAATCACCATGCCGGTAGATGACTCTTTGTTTTTATTTGATTTTAGCGTACTTAGATTTCTGCCAAATGACTCGAGTTATAAGATGTACAGCACCATTTTTATCCCGCCTGGCCCGAAGGGCCAAGTGCGCTTATGCCGTTGCGACCGTCGGTTGGCCATCCGTCGTCCGTCGTCCGTCTGTCCGTCATTCGTTGTCCATCCGTCCGTTCATCAACTTTTGGTTTAAAACACTACTTGTCATTAATCGCTTAGGCGACTTCAACCAAATTTGGCTGACAGTAGTCTATGATCGTAGGCTCTGGAACTTCCATTCAGAATTTTGATTCCTCTATTTTTTGGATCAAAATCTTAGATATTATTACAAATTTACCGGAAATTGTCAAAATGCTTCTTCTCCTTACCATTTTAACCGATTTCAACCGAATTTGGCTGAAAGGGCCCAATGGCCGTAGACTTCAGAACTTCCATTCGGAATTTTGATTCATCAATTTTTTGGGTGAAAAACTTAGATTTTATGAAAAATGTACCGGAAATTGTCAAAATGCTCCTCCTTACCATTCTGAACGAGTTCAACCAAATTTGGCTGAAAGGATCCAATGGTCGTAGGCTCCAGAACTTCCATTAGGAATTTTTATTCATCAAATTTTTGGGTGAAAATCTTAGACTTTATGAAAAATGTACCGAAATGCTTCTTCTCCTTACAATTCTGATTGATTTCAACCAAATTTGGCTGAAAGGACTCTATGGTCGTAAGCTCCAGACCTTCCATTCGGAATTTTGATTCATCAATTTCGTGGGTGACAAACATATTTTATGAAAAATATACCGGAAATTGTCAAAATGCTTCTCCTTACTGTTCTGAGCGATGTCAACAAAATTTGACTGAAAGGACCCTATGGTCGTAGTCTCCAGAACTTCCATTCGGAATTTTGATTCATCAATTGTTTGCATGAAAATCTTAGATTTTATGAAATGTTTACCAGAAATTGTCAAAACGCTGCTTCTCCTTAGTTGTTTGACATATTTCAAACAAATTTGGTCAGAGCGGCCCTATCAAGATAGACTAGAATTTCTATTCAGAATTTTGATTTGTAAATATTTTGGGTGGTCATCATGGATTTTCTGAAAATTATCCATTATATCTATTCAAATGAGCGCCACACGCCCCTGGGCCTCTTGTTCACGCATAAAATTGCCATAGATGGTTAGTTTCATAAAATTTCACACGTTTCTAAATACCTTACTGAATCATAAAATAACAAGATATTTACAAATATGATGACGATATGACGTCATGACGAGATACTCCCACCACAGCGCTACTATGTAGTAGAATCGGGTTTTATGTTTGCATTAAGAATATGAGATACAAGAGATGTCTAGAGTTAATGGTGAATCAAAACGCGTAATGGACCGTTACAGCTTATCCATCCATCATATGACGTCATATGACCTCATAATCAACTACGTGACGCAATCAATGACGTCAGGAATGACGTAGATAAGTTCGTAAAGTATATTCAACAGCTGACCTGTATAAAAGGTGGGTGGAACTTAGCTAGAGATGGGCGAGGCCTAGCTAAAACTGGAACTGTCCATCACATCGCTGATTAGATTTGTTATTTACCAGCTCTGTCGGTTAAATACATTAGTATTTGAGGAATTTTGTTCTTAGCAGTTTTACCGATAAGTTTTGAGGATACCATTCTCTGATTCCCTAGAGATAATAACTAGTATTCGTCAACCACCTGCCCCTTCCCTGCCACTGATATCTAAGAAGTCATTTCGAAAGTATACATCATCACTTGATTAAAATACGCATGACCAGCATAATCGGGAAGAAATATGACATATACATCAAAGTAAATATCGTCTTTGTGTAGGCGACTAGAAGCGGATATACAGAGGGATAGCGTAATCATTTTAGAACCAATTTAGAAATACTGCTATAATAGTAATCCGATTAGGGATATCTGGCAACCAGGTTTACGCAACACTCTCCAACTGTTCACTCTAAAAGACGTTATTTATGGAGTATAGACGGCGGAAAAACGTATTAGAAATGAGATGTAATCAGCGAATGTATATCATATTCTGTTGTTAGAAGAACTGCACTATAGATTACTAAGCTGTTATGGTAAGTTATATAATTCATATCACTTAACCGTCTGACTACTGAGTCTTTACAGACGATATATTCCAAAAGTTACATCGGTGGACCTGCTAAATATTTTGAAAACAAATTGACTGAAGGTTGGAAGATTGTTGGTGGATAGGCCACCAACAAGTTTCAGTCAAATTGTTTTCATAATATCCAGCAAGTGAACAGTTTTGCTCATCGAAATTATTGTCTGGTGGCTTGCAGCAGCGAGACAGTTAAGCCTTTGAGCGCTGAATTTCCAAAATCTCAAATCCAAGGTAACTATTCCTGTAAGCTGTTGGATATTTTGAAACCAAATCTACAGGAATATGTTGCCGATCTAGATAGCAACGACTCACATTTAAATTAGTTTCTAAATATTTTCCATATGTTGCCTTTCGGGTTGAAAGAGTTTGTAAACACCCACTATGCACGTTGCTGGCCGCTATCTGCAAAATATGACATTCTGCAATAGAGCTAATCAATGAATCAGCCTTTGCCAAACTACAAGAATGAAATTTGTTAGTTAGTTAGTACAATTTTGAACACGATGTAAGAAATGCTCTATTGAATATTTTGGACGTAATTGAGTGGAAGTCCAAAATATTCAACAATGCGTTTTAGTTTGTTGTTGGAAACATGTTACGTTATTTCTGACCTCTTTCTGGCAGGGAAAATAAAATAAATATTTTTTTTTCATTGAAAAATACATTTTCTTCAGTTCTGTTGTATTTACTATAGTTGTCATGCTATGCAATCACAGGCTATTGTTATCTTATCGCATCTTTATATATCTTATCATTATTAACGGTTTTCGAGCTACCCACTGTTCGGTGGGAAAACATGCTCATAGAAAATGTATGAGAATTTTCAATATTGATCTTTAACTTGTAACTACACCTAGATCGTTGATCAGATCATCACCAAATCTAGATAGGATGTTACCGCTCGAATCCCGAAGATTTCTGCCCACCAAAAAGCTGATCTTTGACCTTTGACCTTTGACCCCATTGCATGAATAGGTATCCCATAGTGAATGAATGGGGATTTTCAATATGAATCTTTGATCTGCAACTACACCTAGAGGTCTGGTAGGATCCTTACCATACGAAACAGTTTAGTCATTTTGCTGACAAGTCATTATGCTAGACGCACATGCTCGGCAGGAAGCCGCGCTTTTATTTATTAGATTCAAACCAGTCTATTCGATCACATATTCTTGTAGACGATGTGATAACATGGTATAGCTGTTTCTTTGAATCCTAGAGTCCCATCATCTTAATTTCAAGGCAACCATACAGATAGGAAATTGAATATTTGAGACAGATTCGACAGGAATTGTTACTGCGATAGGAGTGGTAACTTATGGCCCATTAACCTGTGCTATCATGCAAGGCATGGTACATATTATCCAAGGTCTGCCATAGTTCATTACCGTTTGAGATCGTAATTATTTGCTGCCCGCGTTTGTGATGTTCCTCTCCTTCCATGATGACAGAGTCACGCTACCTTAAGTTCTTGTTGATTAAGATTGCCTGGGCAAGGAACGTGATTCCAGAACGTAGATCCATGTAATTCAATGTCTCTTGGCTGAACATGGGGCTGTATACGTTCCCAGCTACGTGTTGCTGTAAACTGAAGTCAAGCGATACCGGTAGTTTGTCATGCTGGTACAATGGTGCAGAGCAGCTTGGACTGGTTAGGATATGTGTCCTTGGAAACTTAGTGAAACAGCTTGAGTCATAAACATGGTAGAACATTTCATGAACGCGATTAACTCGTAGAATGTTATATTAAATCGGTGTCGTCTAAAATGTAGTAGTGCATGGCACAAGCTACGATGTTGATGATCGATGATTGCCTAATTCTGCTGACACCAGGGATATAATAGGATCGTTATGTGTGGGCCTGGATTCAGTCTTCGCCTTTCAGTTAATTATCCCCCGCCCCTCGTCTATGGGATGGTATATAGGGAATGAAGTAAGTTTATGATTGAACGGATCTGCCGCCTGTCGTTGTTAGTGCCAAGTAGATAGGAAACTGCAGTAGCACTGTATGGTTGTTATACGCTCGGTATATGATGACGTAATTAGAAGTTCATCTTGATTGATACAATGAGACACTAATGCAATGAAAGGACATCTGACAGCAGGTTTCAAGCCTCTTACGTCAGCAATAACAGTTTCGCACAAGTCAGATCGATCGTATTGAGCAGGCATTGTGAATACATGTAGGTACTGATAGCATATTTAGCAAGTGTTTTCCAATGATGAGAGTATCATTATAGGAAGTTATATTTCCTTTTATCTAATCTATATCTAATCTAGGTATAACGTTCATAATTATTATGTTATGACCTCTTGGGCTGGTATTTGTATTATGAAGCTCAAAGAGGTTGATATTCATTGGTCCTATTTGTTATTGATACTGATAAAGCCTGAATGCTGATAGACAGCAACAAGTGAACTAAATGTCTTGTCGGTTGTTATAAGTAGTCTCCAAATTGAAATGTTCTAAAGTACTAAAATAATTGATAATATATTGCATACTATCTCTTATGTCATATGCAATATGCAATATGTATAAATGTTACATATCTAAATGTAATATGTATAAATGTTAGATATGCCCGCGACTTCACAGGCTTTGGTTTTGGTGAATGATGATGATGATGATGATGATGATGATGATGATGATGATGATGATCGACCTTCAACCTTCTTCATTATGTCTTGTCCACTGCGAGCGTTCTGAGCCCGTTTCAGTTCTTTCCCATCTTTAAGGGTCCTAGATAACATTTCTGAGGTCTGATCGCAATACACTTACTTAGTTGATGTTGTGGCGTCCTTTGTGTGCCTGATACTTGTTGGCACATGCCATTCCAAATTCTGTTTCTTCTGAGCAGGCGTGTTCTCTGGCATTCGAATATGCCTGAACATAGACATTTCGATCCCTTCACAGAGAGTGGCTCTGTGCTACACAGTTTGCAGAGATCTGCATTTGAGATTAGACTGTGTGGCCAGCGCTGATGTATTTTGGCTCACAGATGTTTGCAGTTACATGCATCAAGTTTGCTCTATAGGGCTATTGGAGCTGCCCAAATGTTGCAATTGCATAGCATTATAGAGACACATATAACATTATACAGTCGCATATTGACTTTCATTGGAATTTTAGAGCCATGAATCAACAACATCTAAAAGGACTAGAAGGTGATATTTCATGTGATACCCGATGGGAGGTGGTGGGGTGGTGGTGGAGGAGGAGGAGACTGTCATCATTCATTTCGGTGGTGTCTGATATGCATACGTGAGTGAACTCTGTTTTGGCTTTATTCACGAAGAGGTCTGCAGTATTGAGCTGTTCTGCAGTTATTGAAAGTAGTGTATCTAGAGGACCATTTTCCTCGTCTATAAATTCAACCTCATCTCCATACTCTAAATCCAGTTGGTTTGTGTGTATGTGTGCGTGCGTGCGTGCATGCGTGCGTGCGTGCGTACGTTCGTGCGTGCGTGCGTGCGTGTGTGCGTGTGGGTGGGTGGTTGGGTGGGTGGGGTGGGGCCGGGGTAGAGTGGGTGGGGTGGAGTGGGGGAAGTGGGGTGGTTGATGGGGGAGGGGTGTGCGGGTGTGTGGGGTGAACGTGATACCTAATGATATCACTAATAAATCAACATAAACATATGCCTGTCTTCTTTGAATGTTCCAAAAATCAATAATTGAGATGACAGATCATAAAAAAACTGACACTGTCGCTTTGCGCCAAGATTTAATAACTGATCGTGCATTGTTTCAGACCATCAATTTGTGCATGCCACTTTTGACTGTTACAATAATTGACACTGTAGATGACTAAAATGGTTACTTGAACAAGAATAAATATTGGCAACATGTCGCTATGATGTATATATGTATTGCATGGGTAATAGATGAATAAATCCATGTCTATAATTTCAAAAACGTGTGGCTATTGCCACAGGGTAATCGATAATTCCATATCTATGTTTTCACCCCTGAAATATGTGTCTACCGCTACAGGGGTAATCAATAATTCCATGTCTGTAATTTCACCAATTGGGAATCTATTGTTATAACTTATAATCGTTATTGGGTTGCATATTGTCTTTCAAGGGGAATTTAGAACCATAACTCCACAACATCTATAAGGACCATAATGTGATCTTTCGTGATACACCGTTCCTCATTGACTTTCATGGGAATTTTAGAGCCATGCCTCCACAATGTGTCTATTATTACAGGAGTAATCGATAAATCTGCGTCCATATTTTCACAAATGTGCATTTATCGCTACAGGTATAATCGATAATTTATACATGTCTATCATTCACCCAATCAGATCACAATAGATAGTAATCAATATTGAATGACAGCTATTATGCCTTCTGGTTGACGGCTAACGCACATACTAATACAACGCTGTTTTTCTCATCATTTTGACAAATAGTTATTTAAAGTAAAAAGTTATTAAAGTAAAGGAAATGTGTCTCTGTACCAGTAGTAATGACTTTTAAGTATGATAAGTTTGCGTGCAAATGGCATATGTAATCATATTACCAAATAACTCAACATTAATGTGTTTCTAACAATTTTGGCAGTTACAATATCGGATTAAGAGGACTGAGGCCTAAGATGAAACTGTCCATACCACCAATATTCAATAATTGAGAGCAAATTTGCGTTTGAGGGTTTTAAGAGCAGTGATGCTCCGTCTGGATGCTATACTTGTCTGGCGTATTTGTTCAAACTGAAGTGCAGAGAATAATCATTAAAGTGGCATTAGTTCAAAATCATTCAGCTAATGTTGTAGCTGGTATTATTTCCTGACGTAATGGCTAGAACTGCAGTGCTCTGAATGATCATTAAAGTCGCATTTGCTCAAAATATCGATTATTTCACACTTGTGGTCACTAATGAAGAAAATGTCAATTGCGCCAATAAGTAATATCCCACTATTATTACATGTGTAGTTGCTTATAATTTGTGGATAATGCGTCACGCAAACAATCCAGTGATACAATAATTGATTGGCACTCAAAGTTGTACTACTTGTACCACTAACCAATATCGAAGTAAGAGCTGGCTTTAATTTGTGTACGTCTATTGCTACGAGCGCTAATCGATAATTGTGAATCTATCGCTCAGCCTATTAGATTGGGCATACATCGCTACAGGGCTAATCCATAATTTATTTGCGTCTATTGTTCAGCCAATCAGATTGCCCGCTCATTACTATAGGGGTAATTGATAATTTATGCACGTCCATCGACAGGTGTACATATAATCTTTGCGCATTTATTGCTACAGCACAAATATATGATTCTATGTCTATCTTTAAGCCAATCAGATTGACAGGCAAGGCTGATATAAATAGTGGACTCTGCTGTTGCTGCTCATTTCTGTGACAGAACGAGCTAGAGTACCCTGTACTAGTGGTAATGGATGTTGTCATTATATTTATAGTATTGTTAGAACTAGTACTCATAGTAGTGGATCTTATTCTACTATTTAATGTGGCACTGTGTAAGTCCAACAAAACATACACTTTATGGGTATCTCAATCGGTTTTATAGGATTCGCAAGAAGAGGAAGAGGAATCAACGTAAATTAGTATTTTAAAGTGTAATTTATAAAATCAGAGAAAAAATAATATAAGACCATTGGACCCATTTCAAAATAAAAAAGTCAATAACTAGAACTGTCTTTCTCATGTCTCCATCACCATGGCCATTGGCCATATGATGGGAAGTGGGAGATAAATCCGCGGTTTGATTGACTCTCACTTGCCACGCGGTTTCAAGGGTGCTGGGCTTAATTGCTCATATATGGCGTGCCAAAATTGAGTGGGTTCTGGTGGGCGTGTTTGTACAAGAATGTCGACCAAAGGCATGACTTTTGAGGACCAATCAAAAAGCGTCTCTATCCCCCCACCCTATTATTCTTGCGGCGACATTTACAAGTATTATTTACAAAAATCAGAAACCACAGTTTACTTTTGTAACATGTCTATTAAAATGAAGGTATTTGTTGGGCATACCAGAAAACTAAAATGATATTGAAAATATTGTATATCATTTGCGGAAACTAGACTCCGGTTTGAACAGGAAATATGGAAAATGAAAAATTAAGCCAGATTTGAAAATTAGATAAGGACCTTATGCCCCTTCATGCTTCACGAGAAATAAATTATTGCCATGGCAACATATCTTCAACGATACTCATTAGAGCTGACATTGGACACATTATGACTGCAGTTCCACTACAGTTCTGTAACACTGTTGGCCTGTATCGTTAAGCAATCATCCATCCAGTCGTCAGAGAATTTGACAGACACGATTAACAACGTCTCAGTGTTGGCATGCTGCTATGATGCTCTAGTTCTGCTGCTGGCCAGATCACCCTACGTAATGGCCCATGCATTAAGCAAGCTGAAAAACATGCCATGATCGGCCGATAATTGATACACTTGGTTATGTCTGATATCAGCTTGAAGTAATTGTTTTAAACGGCAATTTAAGAATGGAGAGCTGCTCACTTCTCAGCATAATGCAATATTCTATAACACTGCAGAGATACACCCGTGACCGTCATTCTATATAGTAGAATCAGGTCTTAAATTTGCATTAAGAATATTAGGTACTAGAAGCAATGTCTAGAGTAAATGGTGAATCGAAGAAGCATATGTGGGTTTGTGACGTAATTACCGTAATTACAACGCTTGATTAGATTTGTTATTTACTACCTTTGTCAGTTAAATACATTAGTAGTTGCGGGATTTTGTTCTTAGCAATTTAACTGATGAGTTTTGAGGAGGTCATTCTCTGGTTCCCTAAAGACGATAACTACTATTCGTCAACCACCCGCCCTTTCCCAGCTAATGATATCTAAGAAGCCATTTCGAAAGTATACATAAGTCTTTTACAACCACTTAATTAAAAGACGCATGATAAACCAAAATCTGGTAGAAATATGACATCTACATCAAAGTAAATATCGTCTTTGTGTAGGCGGACTAGAAGCGGATATACAGAGGGATAGCATAATCATTATATAACCAATTTAGGAATACTGCTACAATAGCAATCCGATTAGGGATATCTGGCAACCAGGTTTACGCAACACTCTCCAACAGTCCGCTCTAAAAGACGTTATTATCAGAGTGTAGTTGGCGGAAAAAACGATTAGAAATGAGATGTAATCAGTGAATGCGTATAATATTCTGGGTTAAATCGGTGGACCTGTTAAATATTTTGACAACAAATTGACTGAAAGTTGCCAGTGGTTCTGCTAATTGAAATTATTGTCTGATGGCTTGCAGCAGCTAGACAGTTAAGCCTTTTGAACACCGAATTTCCAGGTAACTATTCACATAAGCTGTTGGATATTTTGAAACCCTTTCTACGGGAATACGTTGCTTAGTTAGACAGCAACAGCTCACGTTGAAATGGTTGCCACTGGCTATGCATGTTTCTGGCCAGTTCAGGCCCATGGCAAGTGGCAAAACATAACATTCTCCAATAAAGCTCATCAATAAATTGCGCCTTACCGAACACAAAAATAAGAAATATGTTAGTTAGTTAGTACAATCTTGAACACGATGCAGGAATTTTCTGTTGGATATTTTGGACGTAATTTGAGTGGAAGTATATTCAATATTCAACAATGAGGTTTATTTTGTTATTGGAAACAACTTATTTCTGACCTGCACCGCCACACAAAACCTTAGGCCCAGTTTTCATGTAAATTATCTGCACGTAGCTTTTCAGTCAGAACACCGCAAGCGGACGGACGGTTGTCCGCATGTATGTGGAAAAGAACGTGTAAATGTGAAATTAAAATGTTTCATGACCTACTAGGGTATTGCTGGGCATAAAGATTTTCTGATCTATTTCTTTTTGGCCCGCAAAACAAACATCTTCTTCAGTGAAAAATACATTTTCTTCAGTTCTTTTATATTTAACACAGTTAGTCTGGGATGCAATCACTTTCTTATCGTTTTCTTATCGCATCTTTATATCTTATCATTATTAACGTTTTTCAAGCTACCCACTTTTCCATGGGCAAAAAAGACTCATAGGAAATATATGGGGACTCTCAATCTTTGAACTATAACTACGCCTAGATATTTGATTACCTCAACACCAAATCTGGGGGTGATGTTACCCATGGAGTCCCAAAGATGTCTGCCCACCGAAAAGGCGGCGGCAACCTGTGACCCATGAACCCAAATGTATGAACAGGTATCCCATAGGGAATGAAAGGGGATTTTCAATATGAATCTTTGATCTGCAACTACACCTTGAGATTTAATAGGATCTTTCATAACAAGATGGCCAGTCGTTATGCTAGAAGCGCATTCTCGGCACGAAGCCACGCCTTTCCTTTTAGATTGGTTGACATGATTGAAGTCTATTCGTTCTCATATTCTAGTAGGCGATGTAATAAAATAGTACAGCCGTTTCTTTAAATCCTAGAGTCCCATCATCTTAATTTCAAGGCAACCATACCCGTATGGCATTGAATATTTGAGACAGATTCGACAGGAATTGTTGCTGCGATAGATATTTTAACTTGCTGCGCATTAACCTGCGTTATCATGCATGGCACCTATTACCCGAGGTCTGCGGTAGTTACTGAGAATTTGAAACCATAAATATTTGCTGCCCGTGTTTGTGATGTTCCTCTCCTTCCATGATGACACAGTCACGCTAACTTAGCTTCTTGTAGATTAAGATTGTTTGGACAAGGAAAGAGATTCCAGAATGTAGATCCATGTAATTCAATGTCTGTTTCCAGAACATAGGTCTGTATAAGTTCATAGATATATGTCGCTGCAAGCTGAAGTCATGTGATACTGGTAGTGTGTCATGCTGGTACAATGGTGCAGAGTAGCTAGGACTGGCTCGGATCTGTGCCCATGGAACCTTAGCGAGACTGGTTGAGTCATAAACATGGTAGAATATTTCATGAAAGCGATTAAGTCTTTGAACTCGTACAATGTTATATTAGATCAGTATAGTCTAAGAAGGAGAAGTGCATGGCACAAGCTGGGCGTGCTGGTGATCATTGATTACCGCATTCTGCTGACACAGGGGATGTAACATGATCATTCTCTGTTGGCCTGGTTTAGTCCTGGCCTTTATCCCCTGCTTCTCATCTATAGGATGATGTATAGGGAAAGAAGACATGGCGTAAGTCTATGATTGAATGGATCTGCCGCCTGTCAGTTTTAGTGTCATGTAGATAGGAAACTGCAGTAGCACTGTAGAGATGCTATAGGTTTGGTATGTGATGACGTATCATCACGTATGTAGCATCGACGCTTTCATAGTGTTCCTCGTAATGGTGGTCGAGTCCGTACACTGGGTACGAATTGGCCCGATGTATTTGATCTCGGAGTTTTCCATTCTATAGAGTTGGGATTCAGATGCTCCGAAGAATACAAAAGCCGATTTCATAGAATGGTCAAACGACAACGTTCCAGTGACGTCGGGCAGGCATTCCTGCGTACATCACTATTCCATACCACAGTCTCATCCATGCTATTCGTTAATCCAGTGTGGCGTGAATACATGTTGTTCACTATACAGATTAGCTCATAAGACGTAAATTCGGCTCAACTGCTGGGTTGACCGAATGCTGGTTTATGTCGGTTTAAGCCGACGTTTGACTTGCTTCGTTAGGTATGAGTATTACAATCTCTGGCCGATTAATATCTCACCAAAGAATGACTTATCTTAAAAATACATAAGTGAAAATATAAAGACGGGGGGGGGGGGTCACCAAGATTCCCTACAGTTTAATATAAACCTAATATATATATATATATATATATATATATATATATATATATATATATATATATATATATATATATATATATATATAGATATAGATATAAACCACCTTCTACTCAGAGAAGCTTTTACCTAAGCGGGAGGAGATGCCTCACGCGGGCCGCGGTCAGTATAAGATCATCCAACTGTAGTTGGGCCTAACAAACTATATTGGGCTGTGATTGCGTATATGTATATGTGTTTGGTGTGCACTGTATTACGAGAAACAGCTAGTCAGTCTCCGCAGATTATGAACAGGCCGAATCTTCAAACTAATTAAGCTAGGTGGATGCCGTTGTAGCTAGCGGTCCTTGAAATGAGCCTAAGATGATGTTTTTGAAACACAGATATTAGTACCTACAGAGGCCTAGCACCGTAGCTTATCGTTTAGAACTTATTTTTCTGCTTATACACGGTGAGCTCTGGCCTCAAGTAGCATTCGAGCGTAGAGCAAACCCAACAAACAGACTGCACATTACAGATGCTACTCTAGCGACAGGGACAGGGCCGAAGAACAACTCCCAGCCTGTGATCACTAGAGCATCCATAAAAAGACAAAGACAAAGAGAGATAGTTGCGGATGGCCTTTTTGGTACCTTTGGTGGCCCATTTTGAACTCGTTTACAGGTATACAACTAGATTTTGTAGCACCAGAAGTGAGCTATACAACAAATTATCCACTTTTAGAGCAACTGCCGCAGCTTTTTAGCAGAGTTCTAACACAAATACCTGAGCGATTACAAATCTTAGATTACGCCGAACCTGTGTCGCTTTCGGCACAAGAAAGGTTCCTAGTATGGAGCGTTATTATTGAAGAAACCTAGTGTTAAGCTGCTATTTGTTGGTGTTTTGTATACAAACAGCGAATTCGATGTATAATGTAATATAATGATTAAGAAAAACAATATAATTATACAAGTTCAAAAAGATGAACGGCACAAGCCGTGAAAAAGCTAATGAAGAGAATTTCGCAATGAGCCGAATCTGGACATAAAAGTCGCCTAATATTCGTCGGCGTAATATTAAGAAAAGACAGTGGCGCCTAGTAGTTACTGGTGCAAATTAAAATATGAGTGATATTGCGCCTAATAGTCATCGGTGCATGAAAGTATGAAGAGGTACCGAATTGCAAATGACACAAAAAGATGTATACGGTGTAAAGAATGAAGAAACAGAACAGTTGAAGAATGTTGATCCGAAATATTCAAACGAAAAGTCAGTTCACTACAGGAAGCGAAGCTGGTGGATTATGTGGTACGAATGAAGGATCGGCGAAGCCTTCTCTGAAGAGTTCTGGAGTTCGTCACAAGACGAATGATGCAGCAAGTTCAGGTGCTGCACAGTATGCAATGTTCAGAGCCGTGAAAAAAAATTTCTTAACAGTATAACCAACTTAAATCCCGAGAAGAATCGGCTCGGTGGTATGCTTAGCTCGAGCGGATCATTGAGTTTGGTTGAAACGGAAGTGAGTTTTTCGGCACAATAGAGGTGTGTGTAGACAGACCACTTTTCAGTCGTGGATAAGAGCTGGTGAGATATTAATCATAGCCGTCGAAAGGCTCGCAAGTTGTTACTTTGAGTACGAGTAACCAAAGATAGTTAGCATTTTTGCTGGTGATACACCGACCAGAGGGGCTGTGCGTTTTTCGGCTAGCCTATGTTTCAACTCAGGCCGATTATTACTTTGATTTTTAGCCCAAGGTTTGGGCCGCAAAAGTTCGATACAGTGCTTGTCAGAACGACCACTCCTTCTCGACTCTCATTTATGTGTTGATAAAGGTCCTTTCATAGTTCTCTGTGTTCAATGAAAAGACACCAAAGCCAATCTACATGCGGTTGTATCAACCAGGCAAATCCACGATGTCACATGTTTATGACGTCATAGGTACTACAGGATTTGCTCTAGTGCGAGCATGTAGTACATGCGCCTATTTTATATTAATTCATATGAGACGGATTTGGATTCCTGAGGGGAATTTGTGTTAAGATTTGCCTAAAGATTGAGCGAAATGGGCCTGTATTAACAATTTAGAAAACACGGTAAATATATACACAAAAGATTCCAGCTCCATACCTAGAGTACAGCGCG
Source organism: Chaetoderma sp. LZ-2023a (assembly GCA_034401795.1). Lineage (NCBI taxonomy): Eukaryota > Metazoa > Mollusca > Caudofoveata > Chaetodermatida > Chaetodermatidae > Chaetoderma > Chaetoderma sp. LZ-2023a. Next base: position 81,242,176 of record CM067369.1, on the reverse strand, counting down.
CTTGGCCTGTCCGGATTATCGCGCATGCACGATAGGTGATCTTATGGACTCTATCGTTTTTAAGCGTGTTGCGACACACGAGCTATGCATATAGCCCATAGTGGTCGTATTAGGGAGGTGATGGGGAACGTGCTGGTGCGGGCCATTCTGACCCGTTCCTATGCTATCTTGATTGAAGTAATGATACAATAATACAATAGACGGACATCTGACAGCAGGTTCCAAGCCTCATACATCAGGAATAACAGCTACGAACTATCCGGATAATATTTAATACGCATTGTGAACACATGTAGGTTTAGCTTCAAAGTCAAATACCATAGAGTGACTTTTCCCTAGTTTGTCCAATCTATGTTTAAAAGAACTAAATGGTAGTACACTGATGACATATTCAGAAGGTGTATTCCAAAGATCGGTATACCATAATAGGAAGGAGTATTTCCTTATATCTAATCTATATCTAATGTAGGTATAACTTTCATGATTATTAGGTTATGACCTCGTGGGCTGGTAGTTGTATTATGAAGTTGAGAGAGGGTTTATGTCCATTGATTCCATTTGCTATTGAGATTGATAAAAACTCAATGCTGATAGATAGCAACAATTGAAGTAAATGTCTCGTCGATTGCTATAAGTAGTCTCCATATTCAATGCGTTAAAATACTAAAATAATTGATATGAAAAGGCGATATTTCATGTTACACCGTGAGTAACAACGTCGGTATAGTTACAGAGGAAGGAACATATGATATTACCCTTCCTCTACTTCCAAGACGGGATGTGTCGTGGGGTGGGGTGGTGGAGGGGACCATCATCATTCATTTCTGTGGTGTCGGATATGTATACGTGAGTGAACTGTGTTTTGGCCTCATTAACGAAGAGGTTTGCAGGCTTGAGCTGTTCTGCAATTATTGAAAGTAGTGTATCAAGTGGGCCTTTGCCTGGTCGATAAAGTCAACTTCATCGCCATACTCTATCTCCATTTGGTTTGTGGGGAAAATGTGATACATAATAATATTACTAATTAATCAACATGAACCAATGCCTGCCACATTTGCCTGTTCCAAAAATCAATAATTGAGAGGACAGATGACAAAGAACTGACTTTGCGCCAATATTTAATAATCAATTGTGTATTGTTTCAATCTGTAAATTTGTGTATGCCACATTTGACTGTAACAAAAATTGGCACTGCAAATGACAAAAAATGGTCACTTGAACAAGCATTAATTTTGGCAACACGTGGCTATGATGTATAATATATCTATTGTTACATGGTTAATCAATAAATCCATGTCTATAATTTTACCAATCTGTGACTATTGCCAATTTCGTATCTATGTTTTCACCACTGACATGTGTGTCTATCGCTACAGGGGTAATCCGTTAAACCATGTCTGTAATTTCACCAATGCGAGTCTATTGCTATAGCTCGTAACCGTTATTGGGTTGGCAAATAGCTGTAATTTAAATGCCTCTATTGTTTCACCAATGTGCATTTATCGCTGCCGAATTAATTGATAATTTATTCACGTCCATAGCTTACTCAGTCAGATCACAATATCCAGTAATCAATATTGACTCAGCTATCAACCGGATTGGCTGACAGCTGAGACACATAGAAATACAACGCTGTTTTTCTCATCATTCTGACAAATAGTGGAGTACGGTAAATGCGTCTCTATACCAGTAGCAATGCCTGTTTTAAAGTATATTATAAGTTTGTTACCAAATTAATCAACATTAGCATGTTTCTAACAATTTTGGCAGTTACAATATCTAAAGTGCAGCAATCCATTGCACTAATATTCAATAATTGACTGCCTATTTGCTTTTGTGTACTTTGAGAGCAGTGATTCTCCCTCTGGGGTGCTATAATTGTTTGGTGTAATGGTCCAAACTGCAGGGCTCTGAATAATCATTAAGGTGACATTAGCTCGAACTATTATTACATGTGTAGTTGTTTATAATTTGTGGATATTGCTTCAGCCACACAATCCAGAGATACAATAATCGATTAGCACTCAAAGTTGAACTACTTGTGCCAATAACCATCATCCAAGTAAGAGCTGGTTTTAATTTAAGCGTGTCTATTGTTACGAGTACTAATTGCTAATTGTGCATCTATCGCTCAGCCAATCAGATTGCATGTCCATCGCTACAGGGCTAATTGATAAGTTATGCTCGTCATATTACGTGTCCATTACTACAGGGTAATTGATACTGTATACACATCTATTGCTCCAGGGGTAATCGATAACTCTCAGTTTATTGCTCAGCTAATCAGTTTGTGCGTCCATCGCTACAGGGGTAATCAATATTTTGATTGCCAGGTGTACATATAATGTATGCGCATCTATTGCTACATCCCAAATCGATAATTCTGTGTCTATCACTATGCCAATCAGATTGTACATCCATCGCTATACGGGTAATTGCTAATATGCTATTTTCGATTGACAGATGAGGCTGATATAAATAGTGGACTCTGCATCTGCCGCTGATTTCTGTGACAGAGAGAACTGGGGTGAACATCTCTCTGTACTAGTGTTAATGGATATTATTGTTAGAACCACATGTAGTACTAGTAGTAATGGATTTTATTCTGTTATTGGTAATCATACTGTGTAAGTCCCACAAGGTACATCAAGCGATTTATAGGATTCGCAAAAAGAGGAAGAGGAAACAACGAAAATGTGTATTTTAGAGAGAATTTTATAAAACAGTATAAAAGCCATGGGGCACACCTTTAAAATAAGTAAATTAATAACTTAATAGAACTGTCTTTCCCACGTCTTCATCATCACCATTAACCGTATGAGGGCCGGAGAGATAGATACACGATTTGATTGGCTCTCACAAGTCACGTAATTTAGAGGGGGTGGGGGGGGGGGTTGTGGTGACATTAATTGCTCATATGTAGAGTGCCAAAAAGTGGCGGGTTCTGTTTGCTGTATTTGTACAAGAACGCACACCAAAGACGTGACTTGTGAGAGCCAATAAAAAAGCGTGTCTATATCTCCACCGCCCCCACACCCACCCATTTCTACTGCGGCGATATTCACAAGAATTATTTACAAAAATCAGAAACTTGCAGTTGTCCTTTGTAACTTAGTAAATCTGTATTGAAAATGAAGGTAATTTTTCGGCATACCACAAAACAAAACATGATATTAAAAATAGTGTATATGATATGCGGAATCTAGGGTTCGGTTTGAAAAGGAAGTGTGGAAAATTATCAATGAATCTAAATCTAAAGATTAGTTAAGGACCGCCTGCCACCTTCATGCTTTACGAGAAATCAATTATTGCCATGGGAACATATATGCTACGATGCTCATCAGAGCTACGGGCAGATGTCTTTGTATTATTTCTTTACAAGTTATCGACATTTTGATCATGACTAAAAGGTAATAATGGACATACATGCTTTTCTATTCATAGAGATTACAATTGGTAAACTAATCACTAGTTTCTGGCCATGTCGTTTCAAAATCTGCAGCTGTGAAATATACCATATCGATGTAGCGACACATGATTAATATACCTTTCCAGTTTTAGCTATGCCACGCCCACCTCTAGTTAAGCTCCACCCGCACTTCGCCGTGTTGGGATTGCTCGATCCCCGTATGCCCTAACTATCAGTTTCCTGAAAACTACACAGGTAAGCTGTTGACTATTTTGTAACTAATTTGACTGGTATAGCAGTTGTTTTTTTGTTTTTTTTGTTTCAGCAATAATAGTACTACTGCTAGTAGAATGTGTTGTAGTAGTAATAGCAGCAGCAGCAGCAGCAGCAGCAGCAGCAGCAGCAGCAGCAGCAGCAGCAGCAGCAGCCGTCGTCGTCGTCGTCGTCGTCGTCGTCATTTTTGCGGTTGTTCAGTACTAGGTCACGGATAAGTACACATTTTTGAGTGTCATAGCTATTGCGACTAGTGTCTCTGATCTAATTGTATAGCACACCTCGGCATACAAAATGAGAACAATTATTCTATTTCTGCCCAAAGTGCGCTATAACCTTTGCAGCAAATTGACATAGTTTTCTTTGCAATGGCAAGTTGGGAGTCGACAATAACTTTTCAAAATTTATAGTAGTTTGGTCGTGTAGGGTAATAAGCAGGTATGAATAATTTACGGGATTCTTAAAAAAATTGACATAGAAACAAGTAATGGTATTCGTCACCAATATCATTATTATTGCATAATGGACATGTTCTGTTGATTTTTGGTATTCCTGTTCAGCGGCCTGTTTCAGTTGGTAAGCGGTGATTGGCAGTCCTAAGTTTCGTAAGAGTTCTTCTACTAGCTTCATTTAATTTTAATAAATATGGCTCTAAAAGGATTTCTGATTTAAATATTCTATATGGTTCTGTCCTAGATAAATTACTTAATGATTCGTACCATGTTTGTTTGAACTGATCGATGAGGCTTTGCTTTATATTATGTATTGTACTTCTTTTTTCCATGATTTGTTGTGAGGTCCACAAGTAACTGTACCCTGCGTTATTTAAGATTGATTCGCCATACTTAACCCATTTCTATTGAACCCCCTCCCCATTGTACTGTTTATGCGTATAGTACAGTTCTACGGCACTGTTAACCTGAATCATTAATCAACCATCCGGTCGTCAGAGAATTTGACAGAGACGATTAACTAAGTGTCGGTTGGTGTTGGACTGCTGCTAGGGCGCTCTAGTTCTAAACCGGGGCAGATCACGCTACGAAATGGCCCATGCATTAGAAAGCTGAAAGACGTATGGATCCATGATTTACTGATAATTAATACACTTGTTTATGTCTGATACCAGCTTGGAGGAATTACTCTTAATGGCAATTTGAGAATGTACGGCTGCTCACTTCTCAGTATAGTGTAATATTTAACCCCTCTTATATCAACTGAACCATTTAATGGTAAAAACTGGCCAAAGCAGTCTCTTCAGTGGTCTTGAGGGATGTCCATTTGCAGGCCAGAAGAAGACTATTTTTTAAATATTTACCACTGGAATGACTGGCTCGGTTATCGAGCCAGTCATTCCAGTGATAATTTTTTTTGAAATAGCCTTCTCAATGGAAACAGATTATGCATAAATTTAAATTTTCTTGACCATATAATGTTCAAACAGCCTTTATTTACAGGGCAACTGAAAGACTTTTTTTGTAAATTCCATCGCAAAGCTTTTAAGAATTGTCTTTTCTCTGCCTACAAATGGATTACATTCAATAACTAACACTTTCTTCTTTTCTACACATCTTGATCGTTAAATGCTCAATTAATAGGCCTATATAAGTGGTATATTGAGCGTTTTGAGGCGCTGTTAACACGAGAGTGTTTAATAATACTATCCGGGTTATACTCATCAACCTGGAGTAAATAGGCATGACACAGTCACGGTACTGGGATCCTAAAATAAGTCTGCATTTATTTTGACATGTCGGATTTATTTGATTATCAGATTGAGTGAGCTACCTTAGATTTCAATATTAAAATTTGTACATTCGAGGTAGAATCAATAATTTAAATAGACAATCACTCGCAGAAATTTCTGATATATCGCATTGCATCTAACACCTGAAGAATGAAGAATGTTCATGGGATTGTTACATAGCGCTGTGGAGTGGTAGAATCCAAGGTTCTATTATATTCGCGTTTCAGCGAATATGTGTAAAATCCTGCAGTCGCTAAGAGGTATCCTTCGGAGAGGAGGTTTAGATGTTAGTCCAATCGCGACATGTTAAATCGGTAGTCAGTAGTGAATGCGCTCTCTTAAATTAGTGTAGTCCCACTGGCGCAGTATACCACTTTTAATCCAGCAGATAACGATCGAGCTCACTGAGTGTGACCGGCCGATTATAATAACGCAGGTAAAATAGTTTACGGGATCGGTACTGGGCCAATACTGGGCTAATACGGCACAGTTTTGTCCAACTACTGGCCCAGTAACCTGCGCTATCAGGGGATGAGCCTCGCCACGACACTCGGTGGCTGATGGACCCGTTGTAAAAGGTCATTCTCCCAGTTATATTGCATACGGGATGCTTATGGAATTACGGTTTCCGTAGTTAACACATTTTTCGGGGTGTGGGGTGGGGTGTGGGGTTCTTTGACCTTTACAGAAGCCGAACCAGAACGTCTAGCCAATATTCACCGGATACAAGAGAGCGATATCCATAAGCTTCACTGGGAACATCATAGATAATATTATATTCCGGGCACAGGAGCCTGCTCTCTAATAAATATATGCACATTTTATATATCCATTCATTGTAGCTGCCTACGCCGTAGACGCTAAATTAATGTCTAATCGTTATTCTAATTCTAATATTCTACGGTATATATGCTACTGTGACAATGCATATCAAGAAGGGACTTAATAAAGGCGATAACAACACCGAGATCAGAATGTTACACGGATGCTATTATGCATGGAGATGATAACTATGTGAGCTACATAAGTCTACTAAATGAACACGGGTACTAAGGAGGCTAACTCAATATATCCTACTAATTGACGGCTCGAATCCTCTCTGTCACTCAGATATATGAAGTCATAATCAAATACGTCACTTATTAGCCGACGTCATAATCAAGATGGCGTGCGCCATTCGTGAAAGTAGCAATAACCCGGCACGGATGTATCTGAAAAGGAAGCTAAAAACGAAGTGTCTAGATCACATGTCTTTGATAGGGGTGTGCACTTGGAGCAATACCAGTACACGTGTATACGTTAGTTTTAATGAACGTGTACACGTATTTGTCATTCTGCTGCAAAATGTATTATTGATATGGCATCTATTTAGCCTATTATTAAATGTAGAGGGGTGTAATATGATGGGGTTGGAGAATAAAATAACAATTTATTCACTACCCTCACCACCTACACCCACCTTGGTTCAATAGTGTCTCTAAGCGCTCAAAGGCCTACTCATTTTGATTAACCGAATACTAAATATTAAATTTTTGTGCTCCGTTAATGTCCATTTGCAGATCAAAAGAAGACTATTTTGTAAAAGCATCACTGGAATTTACAAAAAGAACATTTTGATGTCATTCAAACGGATATTTCTCAAGATTACTAGATGATGTTTAGGCCGGGTTTAACATTAAAACGAAAATGAAAATCGTAACTTTTGCTTGATCAGGGTCCATTTGCGAAAACTATTTTTAAACATTACCACTGAGATGACTGGTTCGGTTATCGAGCCATTCATTGCAGTCGTAAATTTACAAAACTAATCTTTTTGCTTGCAAATAGAAGTTCATAGAGACCATTGCAGATGCCGTTTTGGTCAGTCTGGCCATTATAGGGTTAAGTTGACACAAGAGAGCTAAAGCTTTTGACAAAAATTTGTATTTGACGCCTGTCCGGGACAGATCAACGCCAAGCAACAATGATTCACCCTTTGATGGTCAAGATTGGCTAAGAAAAATCAAAATCTGACATTACTGAATACCGATTTGCGGGCAAGGTTGAGACAATATTTTGAAAATTACCACTAAGATGACTGTCTCTCTCGGTGAGTCAGCCATTGCAGCGATAAATTTACAAAAAATCGCCCTCTCCCGACGTGCAAATATACTTTCAATAATGACGTATTCCTCAAGACCACCATAGAGACCGTTTTGGCCGGCTTGGCCATAATTGAGTTGACCAAAGGCTGGTGGCGATCAGTCCACTGCTAGATTAGATAAGCGCCACACGCCAGGGCAGTATAATCTGTGTTGATAAGATCACGCTTTAACGGAACTGTAATTCACACCTATATGTTGTTGGTTATTCAAAGGAATACCCACGAGCTGACGTCACCGCTACGCGCGGGTAATTAGTAAACCCCGATGACTCTCAAAGTTGATCAAGAAAATTTGAATTTTTTCATAATGAAAATTTACCCTACCTATAACTGGCTCGGTTATCGAGCCAGTCATTGCAGTGGTAAAATTTAAAAGACAAAACCTGTCTCCTCTTGGTCGACAAATTAACATTTCTCAAGACAACTATAGGAGCCGGGTTTTTTTTGCAGGTTTGAGTGTTAAATGGTTAATTCGGAAATCGGACATCATTGACAGATAGAGCGTGACGGTAAATTCTGAGAATTAATGTGTCCAAAAATATATACATTTTCTTTGAGGGCTATCTTACTTATTTCACATAAATACGTATATTTTATAAAAAATTTTCCCGTGTACACGTTTAAGATTTTTGCAACCGTGTACACGTCACCTGAACCTGTACAGGCGCCCAGCCCTAGTCTTTGATGAATTTACAATTTCTTAAACATTTTATTGAATATTTTGAAACCAATTTGACTAAATTTAGCTGGGAACTGCATTTCTCTCTGTCTCACTGTTTCTGTCTTTGACTCTCTCCCACCCGCCCCCTCTCTCTCATCTCTCTCTCCCTCCTCCTCTCTCGTTCTCTCTCTCTCTCTCTCTCTCTCTCTCTCTCTCTCTCTCTCTCTCTCTCCATCCCTCGCTCATTCTCTCTCTCTCTCTCGCTCTCACTCTAGCGCTCTCTCCCCCTCCCTCCCCCCTCCCTCTCCCCCCTCCCCCTATCTCTCTCTCTCTCTCTCTCTCTCTCTCTCTCTCTTGAGTGATTGATAGCTGGCATTGCTTTTGGAAACAATAATGCTAAAAGCAATTGGTATCATATAGCAAGAAATATCAGTAGCATTGTTTGCAAGATGTAGGCCAATACTTCTACTTGTACGACATTTGTATCTGATACTATAACTCCGCTTTTACATATATACATTCTGCAGTCTTCTTGTTAATCGATAATAATCATAGTGAAAA